>JAFBJS010001126.1:0-29098 GCA_016785265.1 Paraplagusia blochii | reverse complement strand
GGTGATTAGAGGGACAACACAGACAGGAAGGTTTGGAGAAAAAGCTAGAGAAGACAGATTGAGATGGTTTGGACATGTTCAGAGGAGGAAGATCACTGATCTGATCATGTGATCAGACGTAGTCTTAACCAAACAAGTGTGAACACACCCTGAAAGGAAGCCAGACTTGCTGCCAATCAGGCCACAACTGAGAACATGTGAGTTTCCTTTAGGACATCACTGACTCTCTTAAGGAGAGACAAGGATGGACATGATCAGGAATGAGGTGATTAGAGGGACAACAAAGCCAGGACGATTTGGAGTAAAAGCTAGAGAAGACAAATTGAGATGGTTTGGACATGTTCAGAGGAGGGAAAGTGGATACATTGGTAGAAGAATGATCCTAGAGATGGAGCTACCAGGTAGGAGACATTGATGCAGTGAGGGAGGACATGGAGGTAGCTGGAGTTAGAGTTAAGGATACAGAGGACAGGGAGAAATACTGGAAAATGGGGGTTCTTAGCGGTTAACCCCTGAAAAAGGGACAAGCTGAAAGGAAAAGAACATTCTGTGATCCAAATCCAATCCCAGCATCCATTGGTACTCACCCCTGACTTCAAACTGATAGTACTCCTTTGTTTTGAGCAGCGGGTGAGAGAAACAGTACCAGGGCAGTTGTTTTCTAAACTGGGGCAGCAAGTAGTGGGTGAGCAAACCCACCGTCCCCAAGAGAGCGTATAAGACGTAACTGAGGAAAGGCTGCGGATCAGACAGACACAGATAAAATATGAATTATAAAATGATAAAACTAAGTATCAAGCAGCCTACGTTTTGTTATTAGGAAGAATTTACCTGTAGTGCGATGAACACAGTGCTGACATGGATGGCAAAGTAAAGGACGGCGATGACCACGCAGACAATGAGGTCAGACTGCAGACGTTCGTTCTGGAGAATGAAAATTAGAGCCTATTTATTAAACATGTTATTAGATAATCTGTTTCCACTGTGCTAGTCATCCTGGTTGGACCTGCGGAAAATACATGACAAGGGTTCAGACTCACCACAGAGGCTCTGAGCTTCTCAGGCAGAGGGTCCTGAACCTCTGACAGAGGGTCCTCTGGGTTTTTGTCCTTTATGTTGGGCAATATTTTGGACTGAATCAATGAGCTGAAGATTAAGGGGAGAAAAATCGTAGATCACTCAGTGTTATGACAGGAAAATCCATTCCCACATCAACATAAATCATCTCAGAAATCACTCCTTAACAGAGAAACAACTGTTTTGTTTGTCTTTGTGACAAAATCTTGGCCAATGATAAAAGCAGGGTTTTTGGGGTCTTTTTTCATCAAGTAATATGGAAACGAAGGTTAAGGGTTAACGAAGCGGACTTGGGTCTGCAAGGTCCCCGGTTCGAATCCCCCATACCACCAAGTTACTGCTGAGGTGCACTGAGCATGGTATTGTCCCTACACACTGCTCACTTTGATTGATGGGTTAAATGCAGAGGCCAAATTCGTTGTGCGCTGTGGTATAAATCACAACGTCACAATGAAAAAAAAAGGAATTTAATCTTTAATTTAACACAGGGGCCGAGTCCAGAGCAGAAAAATTGATTGTTTGTCTGAAATAAGATAAATAACATGTAAAAGTCATGTATAAATCCTAAAAATCCTACATTTCTGATACCCTTTATGGTGTCATCTACTGGGGAATCGCATTATTGCAGGCAAAAGGCAGAAGTATAACAAATATACTAATAAATGATTCAATCTGGACAAGTTTGGTGGGCCGCATTAAAAAGCTCAACGGGCCGCATCTGGCCCCCGGGCCTTCGTTTGCCCATTAAGGATGAGGTTGGGGTTAATGTTAGCAGTAGGGCTTACACTCAGACATGGAACCGAACCGGGGACCTGGATATCATCGCTTATCATCACAAGTTTGCATTATCTTACATGAGGACTGAAGGGTCACTGCTCTGTCGGCTCAGGTGGTACGACACTGCCACCAAGAGTCCGCAGAACACGGAAAACAAGACAGGGATGTGATGAGGCTCCCAGCTCTCCTGAAAGACACAGAACATTCAGGTCTTCTTTTTCATTTCAATGCAAATGATGTTACAGTTGAATGACAGACTTGTATTTGGTTTCTTTAAGTATCGGATGGAAAAAAAAAACAGATTTATTGAGGAGGGAATTGCAGGAAGTGAAGGAAAGGACAACTGCAGGTGGAGGAAAGAGTGTCATATCTGAGGTCTGCTGTTGCAGCAATGACAGCTATCATATTGCTTTACGAAAAGTTACTGCAGCGAAGAACATTGTCAGTGTGTGTGTGTGTGTGTGTGTGTGTGTGTGTG
Organism: Paraplagusia blochii; assembly: GCA_016785265.1. Taxonomy (NCBI): domain Eukaryota; kingdom Metazoa; phylum Chordata; class Actinopteri; order Pleuronectiformes; family Cynoglossidae; genus Paraplagusia; species Paraplagusia blochii. The sequence continues at coordinate 26,766 of JAFBJS010001126.1, read as the reverse complement.
TGACAGAGAGACAAGGACACAGGGAGAAGGAGACAGAGGGAGTGTGAGTGAGAATGGGAAATTGAGAGGGAGAGACAGACGAGGAAGAGAGAGGGAGAGGGAAGACAACGACACTTCTTCTGTCCGTGTACATTTTTTTTCTCGCAGTGAGACGATGATACAGTATCGAGATCAGGTTCAGACACAGACTCGTCTTTGCTCTCACCTTCAGAGCTCCGTAGCAGAAGCCATAAAGCAGAGCCACGGTGACGATGCTGCGCAGGACGCTGTAGAGAGCTGACAGCAGGCTGGTGGAGGCTGCAGAGGGCAGACAGACGGGGGACAGACAGAGGATGTCAGCATTCAGGGCACTGTTCCTGACAAGCAACAGGAATCAGCACTTTGACCCAGTATAAAAAAAAAAATCTCACAGAAGCTGGACTTACTCACCATTACCCCCAAACACATGAATGTCCAGCTGCTCAAAGAGGTACATGACGAAGGTGTTGACCTGCGGCAGCAGACCCATGAAGAAGATGATGGGAAAACACAGAATGAAGACTGCAGACAAACACAAGAGACAATAATACCATTAATGTCTTTAAAGATGGAGACGGACTGGCAGCCCTGTCCTGGGACGGTTCTCTCTCTCATTACTCTGTTTGTTCTGTATTTTCAGCAAATGCATTAACTGTCTTATTGATTACCAACACTAACTATCAGGGCTAACAAGTCTTTTATTCTGTGTAGACTCTGCTATACTATTAGCTAGTATGTCCCAATCAGCTACAGCTGTTTGGGACATTCTAGATCAGGGTTAAAAGGGTTAAAAAAGTTGAGACCCACTGCCCAACACTAAGACTTCACTGAAGGGCCGCATCAGATTTCAGTGTTTAATACAAAAAGAAAAAAAAAATAAAAAATAAAAAAAAAAATAAATCAGTTTTTCACAGATTCTGTGTAATACAACACTGAACCAGAAGGAGTCTCTAGTTTGAGAACTACAGGATTTACCATAAAATGTGGAGAACAAACTTATAAAGTATACAACTGACCATATATTTACTGGTTAAGCCCACAATGCTATACTGTAGTACAGAACAGTACAACAATCTGTGAAAATACATTTACTGTGATGTTGTAAAGTTCAGATCATTAGCGCTGTATTATTTTCTGATCAACACTACATTGGATGAAAGTAAATAGTGCAATGAAGCAAAGTCTACATTGAAATATATCCATCCAGTTAATAAAACTTGTGGGCAACACTAACATTCAACTTCTACATCAAGGTGGGGGCCGCAAAATAGTATTCCACGGGCCGCAAATGGCCCACGGGCCGCAAGTTTGAGATGCTTTATTTCTACATGCTTTATTTAATTCCTGTCTAGCTATTTCTGGGCTTTTGCTAGTCATGATTTTGCATTTAATTAAGCGTTAAGCGTTGAGCTAGAAAAAAATAAAAGTTTAAAGTCATTCTATCCTGAGCTACTTCACAGAGGAGTAGTAGTTTTCTCACCTATGACCAGGTCCCTGGCAGATGTCAGGACCAGGGAGCTGGTCAGTGCGACCCCGTACAGTGTAAATCTGGATGAAGTGACCCTCAGGCTGCCGTAGTGCAGCAACCAAATGAGGCCGCAGCAGAGGCAGAAGTAGGCTGGCCGGCTGTACGCGATGATGCGATTATGGCCCTGTGGGGACAAGTGTACAATGTCAAAAAGGGGTTTTATTACAGATTCCAAACATTCATGTCACAATATAAATGTTGTCTACTGCTACTGAACATTTTGACAAGATAAAATAAAAAAAAAATCTTAATTCATCATAGGGTAACCCTGACGGATCAATAAACTTCTATCTGTCTGTCACCAGGTCAGAGCAGTCAGTCAGTCTTCAGTCGAAAAGCTGACTGACAGAGAAGAACAGAGTTTGGAGATGCTGTGAACTCATGCTGAGGACAGGAAGTTTTGAAGGAAACCAATAATATGCTCTAAAAGTCACTGTCAAGGTCTGGTCCAATGACTGAAATCCTCTGACTTCTTGAAGCTACATTTTGTATTACACCTTTGCATGACAAAACATGTAATATGTCATATTAATAACTCTATAATTCGGATTTATTTAAATAAAAAAGATTGAAAAACAAATCTCCATACTGTTTTTAATCTCTTTTCCAGCCTTAAATCTTAAATATCTAAGGTGCATTTAGGAACATAAATTAATCTCAATGGGTTCATGATTACGATGGCATTATCATGGCTAATCTTAATTTCTTTACTTTCTTTTTTTTGTCATTGTGACGTTGTGATTCACACAACAGCGCACAACGGCAGTAGTAGGATTTGAACCAGGGACCTTGCAGACCCAAGTCCGCTTCTTTAACCACTAGGCCACTGCCCTGGGATTAATGGGCATAGGTCTGATGCAAGAATGCAACTATTAGGGAGCAGTAAATTTCTACTTTATAACAGTAAAAATATGGGATTCCAGTTGAAATAAAGCTGCAGTTTTTGTAAAGAAAGACATTAGACAACAAACCCCCTTCATTGATGATGCCTTATGAAGTGCCCAGAGAGTTTACCACAAGGTTTAAGGTTCTACATCAGGAGAAAACATTCAGGGTCTGTGATTTACCCACTTTCTTTATCATCGTCGTCTTCTTCTCTTTTAACTACTACAACTTTAATAGACTCTATTACTCAATATGTGCCAACTGTGTCAGAGAAGGTGAGATCAGGTGAAAGAGGAGAAAGAAGTCACAGTAGGGAGAAGGTGCACAGAGGGAACCTGGAGACAGGTATAGCTGCAGACAGAGTGAGAGATGGAGCCGTGCTCTAAAACTCTGCTATTTAAAGCCCTGGGCCTGCAGCTGAGAGTGGAGTCACATTAATAGACGCCGTTTCGGAGCAGTGAAAACTGACGCAAGGGAGGAGGAGGGAAGGGGAGAACCAGGAAGGAGGGCACGGTCACCGACCCATGGGGGATGAACTGCGTTAGTATTAAAAAACGTACAAAATAGAAAAGAGTGAATAACAATCACTAGGTGCAAAGTGTGAGACAATAACACTTTGGGGGGTGGTCCATATGGCTTTTTAATGGCCCGCCAAACTTGTCCATATATTGTTGCCAATTTATATTATCATAAAACTTGCAATTCCTGAATTTTCCCAATGCAGGGTAAGGGAAAGGGTTAAAGCATTATAGCATGTTAGACCTCATGCACGACATCTTTGAATGCATGTAATAAATTACTCACATGTCGCGGTGAAGAGGAGTCTGGTTGGACACTCTGTCAAGACAATTAAAAAGTAAATACACGAGTAAAATATTTGTCATTTATGTTGATAAAATTATATGTTTTTAACTGTTTTGCAATGATTTAGTGGCAACAAAATATCCCCTTAAAGCAGAGAATACTTGGAGAGAACTGTCATCATGTGTTGACAGCAGCCCATAATAGACAACTGACTGCTGCAGCCAACAGAGCTTCTCTGTTTGTCTTGTTGACATGGTTAACCTGAAGTCACGCTGATGAGTTCCCTCTGTGCTTTGACTGACCTTTAATAGAGAATACTGGCAACTGGCGATGACCAGACAGAACTGAAACACCCAGATGTCAGTGAAGAAGCCTTTGACCAACAGCAGGGAGCCCAAGAAGGCCACCAGGATGGCCAGTATGACCGACAGCACATTCTCCAAAACCTCACGGTTCCTGGAAGAACAGTGAGTCTGTGAGGTGAGGTTTCAAGCGTGTCAGCCAGTATTACACAGAAATAGTCGTTTCATTGACCTCATTTCTACCACATATTGCAGGAAATCTAAAACTAACAAACATGTTTTTTTGGCTGCAGTGCCTAACTTGACCAGCAGGGCCTAAAAATTGTCAAGCTATATTTTACAGTCCTAACCATGATGTGAAAGTTGAATTTATGATAATATTTTATAGATTTGTTCTCCACATTTTCTGGTTCAGTGTTGTATTAAACAGAATCTATGGGAAATTTATTTATTTTTTAATATTGTTTTTTTCTTTTGTATTGAACACTGAAAGCTGACGTGGCCTTTGGGTGAAATGATAGCGTGGGTGGTGGCCCTCAACTTATTTGAATTTCAGACCCTTGATCAAGACGTTCAGAAAGTTACATTTAATCTCCAACCATCAATGGTTCTGCCTTATTTCCAAGTCCATTACTTAAACCTACAGGAATGTTTTTGGGAAAATCCAGCCAGAGGGCAGTGTCCATGCAGGAGAACGCCCCAGCATACATGCCTTTATCGTGCTGTATATGAAACAGTAAATCAAAAAGAGGGGTTTCCAATAAGAAGGAAATGTTTCAAAGACTCGAGTGACTCGTAAATAAATGATCAGTCATCGGTTTCTAAGAGAAAACTAAAGTAATGGGTCAGTGTGACTGAGAAGCAGTAGGAGGATCGAGTCTGTGCTGCTTAAGATCTTTGATTTATAAGCTGAACGTATCTGCGGAGAAGATGAAAATCCATTTCTGTTTCTCCTGCTGAGACTCATTCTGTTCGGAGACAGTCAGACATCCTGCAGCTGCATTCTCAATGAGCTAAATGCAGAAAAATCTTGACTGACTCCTGCATCAAAAGGAGAAACACTCTTCCAAGACTTCTGCTTCAGAGATTTCACTGCACTGGGAACTGTTGATGTACCTGTCAAACAGCGCCAGCAGTGTGAGGCGGTCAAAGTGCAGGCCGACCCACATGTAGGGGAGTAGCCACAGGCGGTAGTACTGACGGGCTTTGTCTGCAGCGGAGGCAGCGACGGGGTCGTCCTGAGCCAGGGGAGCGTCCTGGAGCTCCGGGCTCAGGTCTCCGTCCTGCTGCTCCAGCAGCTCTGTGTCCATGGTTAGGAGACGGTTCAGACGGATCTGAATGAGAAAAGGAGAGACACTCATGATATGTCCAAAAGTAGAAGTTCAGATTTCCACCAGAAAAAGGTAGAAAATCATTAAACCGATCCAACACTCACCAGGTCATGAGGATAGAAGCGAACTGAGGTAGAACTGGAGAGGTGGGAGTCAGTGTCCCTGCAGAGAAAGGACAAAACACGTCAGTGCAAGGTTGTCTACAATGCAACAGACTGGATTCTTTTTCTTTTTAGCTGCATCACTATTTGTCATCTGTGTTTTTTAGAGAAGGAAACTTGTGTTTTGGTTCATGTCTGTCTGTTAGGACTTGCAGCAGGTGAGACACTGGAGCTCAGGTGTAGAGAATGTGTAGGTCCAAAACAAACTGATATTTAGTCGGTCTTAATTCGTTATGTCACCCTTCTGTTATAGTAATGATGTTTTACTGATGACTGCTGACTGAAGGAAAGCCAAGTCAGGCTTGGGCTTTTCACTCGTGGGTCACAACTGCTCCTAAAATTGGCAAAGGCAGCCAGGTTAGAAGCAGATAGACAGAGCAGTCTCCACAGCTGGCACCCAAATCGCGTTATAACCGCAGGTAGCCCACTGGATTGCATAAAGGATAAATTGCTAAAATGCTTTTATAATTGTCTAACCAATTTACAGTTGTGTGGCATTGTGGGCATATGTGGGCATTGTAGTGATGAGGCAGAAGGTGGCCTAGTGGTTGACGAAGCGGATATGGGTCCGCAAGGTCCCCGGTTCGAATCCCCTACCACCAAGTACTGCTGAGGTGCCCTGAGCATGGCATCGGGTTAAATGGCCAAATTTCGTTGTGCGCTGTGGTGTGAATCACAACGTCACACTGACAAAAAACAAAATTTAATTTTGAATTTAATCTTTAAGAAGTATAATCCCAATACAAACCAATTATATATCATGGACAAGTTTGCATCTGGCTCCTGGGCCTTAGTCTACACATGCCTGGGACAAATCGTGGCCTGCAAGTCAAAAAGTTTGCCCATGCCTGCACTATGTAGGCATGGGCAAACTTTTTGACTTGCAGGCCACGATTTGTCCCAAAATTGGACACAGAGGCCGAGTCCAGAGCAGAAAGATGGATTGTTTGTCTGAACTAAGATAAATAACATGTAAAAGTCATGTATAAAACCTAAAATCCTACATATCTTAGACTTAGACTTAGACATACTTTATTGATCCACATGGGAAATTGTTGTCTGATATCTGATACCTTTTATGGTGTCATCTACTGGGGAAACGCATTATTGCAGGGAAAAGGCAGAAGCATAACGAATATATAAATAAATGATTTAATCTGGACAAGTTTGGTGGGCCGCATTAAAAAGCTCAACGGGCCGCATCTGGCCCCCGGGCCTTCGTTAGCCCATGTCAAGCAAGATACTTAAGGATGAGGTTGTGGTTAATGTTAGCAGTAGGGCTGACACTCAGACATGGAACCGAACCAGGGACCTGTATATCATTGCTTATTAAGAGGATGAACACTAACCATACATTATTGGAGGCTCGTCTGGTTGCAGGTTCGAAATTGACCAAGGACATGTCACATCCACCTGCTTCATACAACGAGGGAGTGAGTTTTCCTAAAAAAGAGACAAAAAAATACAGTGTTAGTTTACTGTGATGCCAGGCTGAGCTCATCTCTACTGTAGAGATACATGCTACTGTAGTGATATGTAGTTAAGTTTCTGTCTTTTCTTGAACAGTGCCTCCTGTTGGTCGGAAGGTCTATTTCTCTGAAACATACACAGCTCTTGTCTCTGAACTTTATTTGCAACACTGTAATTTCATTCCCATTTTCAAGAATACAGAATTTATCATTTGTGGTCTGTCTGCACAAGTTCTGCAACACTTCGGGGCTGCACTCCCCACTTTGGGAACCACTGCAGATCATTTGATAATTTACAAAAAAAAGTGAGAAAACAAAACAAATGCAATTGATTTTAGGTTTTGTTTTACTGTGTAGAAGTGTTGGCTGGTATTCTAACGTGTTTTGATTGGCTGGTCTGGTCAAATTGATTTTCTGTAAAGAAAACTAAGAAAAACCAATAAATGATAAAACTCCCAAACGTGGATAAACAACTCGATCATCTTCTGTTTGACAAGAAAGGTCAACATCATTCCCTACACTTTATTTTTCTAGAATATCTATCTTCTCCAATAATGAGAAGAGGAGGTGTGGAAGGGATATTTGATTGTGACAGATAGATGACAGTGAATTGTTCCTACACAGCATCTCTGACATAATAAGAGGGAACATATCGAAATTATACTTTTCTCCCAAACTTCTGGCACATGGTGAAAAACTCACATCATTTCTAAGATCTACGTTGGCAAAAATAAAAACATGTGAATGTTCACGTCACGTCTTGGCTCCAATTAGAGTCCTGGATGATGAATGTACAAGAGAAATGAAAAAGAACATCTTTCCCTGGTCAATTGGAGGATTTTAGACCTCTGAGATAATGTCCAACATCGCAGACATCCATGAAAAAAAGAAGACCAAGACCAAGACTTGACAACATGTGTTTCTCAGGAAATGTTTGGCTTGTTTTCCTGTTTTTGTTTTCCACTAGATTGATGTTTATTACCATGCTCTTCTTCAAAGTTCAAAGACTCCCTGTTAGGAATTCTCTGCTGGTTAAAAACAGAGAACATATTTGCAACACAAGTAAAAAAAAAAAAATCATGCTCTACAAAACTAAAAGAGATAAAAAAGTAAGAACTTTTCTTGGAAACCTCCCTCAGCCCACTGTAACCTGAATAGCACTGAGTCCAACCAGTGGTGATGTACATATAGAGAAAGACCTCACCAGCTGAAGGAGTATTTTTGGACACTGCAGCTGAACTCCATTAGGAATTCCCGTTCTATTTCTGGACTTTGTTTTATTTTGATTCTTTAATGTATAGAACAGATCTCCCTGTCAGAGTGAGCGACTGTAAACCATCTACACAAGGATGACCTGAATACACCCGAGAACTCAGAGCAGTGTTGGTGTATCTGGGTTAAAGATCGTCTACTGCAGCTCACTGACCCCAGACCAGCAGCAGACCCTCGGCGCATGCTCTGCTGCGACGGCACCCTGTCGGTCCTGCCACAGGCCATGTCTGCGTCTCATCAAGTGTCTTGTTTTAGTGTTTCCTTTATGTCTGTCTTGTTTTATAAAGTTTTTACCGAAAACCAAACAACCATGATTTGGAAATGGACAAAAAACAAAACCAATATCCATTATAACGATATTGTCATAACACTTAATTTCCAATTCTGATGTCAACTGACTGATACAGACCTGGTAATATTCATTTATGAGTATTCGCTTAATTATATGAGCTGCAATGCTGCCATCTAGTGACTTCACTTTCATATACGTCTGTTAATCCCCCAATTTTTTTAGATCACATACCAGGAAGGAGTGATCAGATAAATTATTCGGGCAGTTGGGTGCCTATTGGATAAGGAAACTTGTGTCCGCAAGGCCCTTGGTTCAAATCCCCTTACCGCCAAGTCGCCGCTGAAGTGCCCTGAGCATGGCAGCCGGCTGGCCCCTGCGGTCTACCGGTATTATCAACTATCCCTAGTTTGAAGCCTTGTTTGCGTAGACTACTGTACAGCCACTAGGGGCTGTATAACATATTGGTGACTGGGTGAAAAAGGCAATGAGTTGACTAGTCTATGATAATGTAGGAAGTTATCAATCGCAGTTGTCTCCTCTCCTACAAGCACACAAGAAAAACCATAACCAAGTGCCTCATGGTAGATTTTTGCTGCAGGTCAAAAACCATCATCAACGCAACTTATTCAGTTTTATCCTCTTATCTGTTAAAACGCCGACCAAAGTTACGTGGGTTTTGACGATGCTATGCTCAGAGGACCTCCGTGTCAACCTGGCAGCTGGTGGAATCAAGCCTAAAGCCTTAGAGACCCAAGTGTCCTTACCTCACCACTAAGCCACCACTGCTGCTTCATTCACACACACAATTTTCACACATCTTTACTTGTGTAACGACTCAACACCAGGCAGAGAAGTGAAAGGACTGCGACTAAAAGGTAACATCCACCACCAGTCAGGTCAAGTACCGACTGTGGACACAGTGTTGGAGATGGAGATAAATGGAGCATGGATAATTATACTCAGCGTTGACTCATTTCATCAGACAGCCAAAGTGGAACAATCATATCTGTAAGCAGCTCTCTTTATCCCAGCAAATACGGAGCAACTCACCAAAGAACACAGAACCGGGACAAAATGTTTACTCCCTCCATCCCCCAAATTAACCACCGCCAAAACATTCTTCCGTCGGAAATTCATTATTCAGCTCTTTTCACGATCTTCTTACCAAAATCATCCTGTAAGCTGGTAGCGCCGACGGTAGAGGCCTTGTCCTGAGAGCCCTCTAGGTGTGTGCTTCCATTCCTGGCCAGCAGGGAGGCGCTTGTGCTCAGCACAGTCACCTGAGACGAGGTTCTGGATGGCTGACTCTTCACTTGGGAAGTGGAAGGCTGGGAGGCCTGGCTGAGGGCCTCCTGAAGACTGTTGGAAGAGAAGGGAGAGGAGGAGGAGGAGGAGGTGAGAAGTGGAGGCGCCAGCACAGGCAGTGGGAGACATGACAAACATGATGGAAGATGGAAGGATGTGAACGTGAAGATGTGACGGCAGACGCATATGTTTAAAATGTTTTGAATAATTCAGAGGGGCCATACTCAAAGTGACAACAGTGATGCATTAACAGTGTTTGCAGTATCCAAAATGTTCACACAAAAAAAATATATCAATGAATATAAATATAAATAGATGAATAATTTCTAAACCTTCCGAGAATATCTTATTTGTAGGACTCTGTGGACTAGTTTTTGTCCACAGGTCATGACCTTCATTGAAAAAAAAAAAAATCTGACAACCAACCTCCACCTTCAGGTAAGTTGTCTTGACAAGTTGAGATGAAGCTGGAGCAAAGCATTCAGGCAGGGTCAAAAAAATGTGTTTGCACTGATTTTTATTAAAAAGCAACACTGCTTAACCTTTATATAGATGTTATGAAGAAAACGAGTCAAAGTTGTTGGGGACGCCCTACAGAAGATCCTTAAATTCTGTACGGCAAGAAAATCATTAGCTTTATCCCTCGGGTGATCATATTTATTACCATCCTGTTACTGATCAAAAAGACAAAGAGTTTTCTTAAAGAAATTTCAACTGATCCAAGAAGCGATTCAAGACTGCAAGGATCCTTCTCAGTCCAGTTGTCCTGATGTTACAACCTGAATGATTAAGATCCTACATTGAAGGTACAAGTAGATGTTTTTCCTGCAAACAGGAAATTAAATCTACTTTTAACACTGTGAAACTCCCTGAAAGAGCAAGATGTTTCATGTCTGACTATTCTTAAATGCTCCAAAAAAGGAGGGTTTTTGGTGTTGACGCTTAAAACTACTCCATGTAACCAGTCATGGTACTACAGTGTACACATAATACCAATGTAGTATTTCTACGTTTTATAAATCTGTCAAAAAAGGTTTCTGGCACTCATTGGTGCAATGAGAAGGTCAAATGAATACAGGCAGTAAAACATGCCATAAGGGAAAAAAAGATAAGAAGATCAAATTTGCTCATTTTATCGCCCCCTGGCTGTCATCATATCCGTTTTCCTTGCTAAACACTGCCAAGTCTGAGGATTTACTCCATGTTTTGGTGAGGGACACGTAGGGAACGCAGGCACCTTCTCTGCAGGTGAAGTGACTGTTGGCAGTTGTACAAGAGAAGGAGGCGTTGTCTCAGTCAAGGTGGAACCAGATCTACTGCACAGTCACAGCATCAGAGCAGTGGAACATAAACAGTGAGTCCTACAGCGCTACGACGGTTAATAACAGTCTGCAGTTTCCTGTGGGCTTCCATTTATGGCAAGATATTTATTAATGAGGTAACGTCAGGGGTGACGGTTGGTTTGATGATCAATCGCGCTGATTTGCTGAGGTCTTAAATGACAAAAGGTTAAATGCTCGTCCCAAAGAGGATTGAGAGTCAAGATAAAGTTTAGAAAAGGACTCTGAAAAGGGGGAACATCTGGATGAGGAAAAAAAAAAAACTGATGTGCTAAGGCATAAGGTATTCAGTGCAAAGGCAGGAAGTTAAAAAGTGAGACATGGCTTCTCAAGACTCTGACATCAACTCAGTAAATTCCTGTGGCTCCAGACAGCAGACATTCGACCTTTCATTTTTTTTTTCTTCATCTGTCTCTTAAGAAAGTTTGCTAAAAAGGGCAAAGCAATTTGATGCAGTGGGACATCCACATTACTGAGTGTCTCTGAGAGGAGACGGCTTCACAGACAAGTGGATTAGTCAGTGCTTCAGAATCTGAGAGAACCCCATTCTTTGATCCATGCCCAAAATGAAGAGTTGATTAGATTAGACTGTGTGATAACAGGATGAGAGGGGTGAGTGTGGTCTGAAGAAGATCAACCAAAGACAGCTCACGCAAAGTGGAAATGCCTAGACGCAAAGTTGGATGGGGTCATGAAAAGATGGTGTTAATGTGACGCGGGAAAACGGTGCCACCTGGCAACTATGCCTATAACAGACAACAGATAGGCGGAGGAGTCCATGGATGGCGTACCTGAGAGGAGATCCAATCAGCGAGGTGGGGGGAGTGGGGTTACTCCCTGCGTTGTGCCGTCGCCGAACTGCCTGGCGACGAAACGTGCTACGCTCACGCCGAAATACCACCGTCTCCTCGCTCCCTGGGGCTGTTCATGGAGAGAGGGGATTGGTCAGTGAGTCTATGGGTTTAATAGCTCTAGGAAAACTCAGCGTAGTACGTGGTTGGTCAGCGTAGTACAGTTTCAACAGCGTAAAATCATTTACATCAGAAAATACAACGACAACAAATGGATCTAGCACTAAAACAACGAACAAACTATGGTTACTCCTTCAAATTTGCACCTATACTTACCTACACTCCAGGAAATAAATCAAATACAAATAAGTCCTTTGCCAGACTTTAAGGTGACTCCCCTATCAATTGATCGATGAAAGTATTTTTTTTAACGTTAATGGATCAACCTCAAGAGGCTAAAGTTCTCATGGTCCACTGCACTGTTCTAGAAGTTCTAATACTTCTCTTTAGCCTTCCCATCTTTCAGTTACTTCAACTTGGTCTAGATGGCCTTGTGGTAGATGGAAGTCACTTTTAGAGCCGTTACTTCACAGAACAGAATCCAATATCTACTTTACTTTAGTACAATTGTACTTTCTTTACTGTTTAACAATTCTCAAGGTCATAGGTGCAATTATGACATTGGTTGGTTTGTGTGTCCACATGATCCTAATGCCCAGGGATTGGGACTCTCTAAACCAGTTGTTCTTAACCTGGGTTCGATCGAACCATACGGGTTCAGTGGAGCCGCAGATGTCAAGACACCGTGGAGGTCAGTACACACCGACTCACCCTACTAAAGTAGGGTTCAGTGAATGCGAACATGAAACTGGTGGGGTTCGATAGCTTCAACAAGGTTAAAAACAACAGCTCTAGACAAAGGATGGGTACTAAACCAACTTTCTAGCTGAAGGACCTGTGCTAACCATGTCTTATATAAAGCCGGACATACACGGTGTGTTTTCCCCCTAATGATGGCAGCCATCTGCAGCTCACAGCTCATGATTCGTGTGCTCCCACTATACGATCTGATGGTCAAGTGTGATTGGACTGCTCAAACTGATCATACGCAACACACTTGACTACTGTAGCCTGAACTGCTTTGGATGAATGCCTGTACAAAATGTATAAATATACAATTTAATATGAAATATGATATTTAATATGATATTTAATATGATATTTAATATAATATTTAATAAAGACAAGGAGGGAATAGAACAGGGATTCTAAACCTTTTTGGCACCAAGGCCCAATTTTTTCAGTGTCGAGTGACCTGGAGCCCTTAATAATAGCAGTTTGAAATTTTCACGGCCCTCTAGGGGGCGCTTGCCAATGGTTCAGAATCCCTTGAGTTGAAGAAGCTGGTAGTAGGAGATGTTCGGATGCTCACAGTTGCTTGCACAGCGTGAGCTGGGCTTTAGCTACTTAGCTCCCCAACAACGAGATCTGAGCTGGAACTTTGTGTGAAGTAGATACAGAAAGTTTTGGGTACCACACAGTGTAATCAGGTCTTCAATTGAATATTGAACAGATGTTAAAATAATCTATATCTATATGGTACAACCAAGACTATAGAGTACCATCAAATATAGGTATGGAACATTCAGACAATTGTCAAAAATGGCTGATCCCTCTGTTTGTTCTTCAGAAAAGGTTTATTTCTCAGCAAATTGACTTCTTTTTGAAATTGAAAGATGTTTCATTCAACTGAGGAACTTCATTGTTTTAGTTACATTATTTTAGACAGAAACTGCTCCTGATGTTTATGATCAGTTTTCTTGTCACATGTCCAGATGTGAATGGGAGTTGTTGTCATACCCGTCTAGAGAAGCCTGCTCTGTTTGTTCTAATCTCAAGACATAAGAAGTTAAAACCGACTGTGATATTTCTGCGAAAATGTTGGAACATTTTACAGATTCAGAAAAACCTGCCAGACTGTGATTTACACCTAAACACACTTACTGTCCAACTGCACTGACATTAGCACTGAACCATCTGGAAGATGAAAACAAAGTGGATTTGACAGACCTGTGATCAGACTCAGCACCGTGTATATTCAAAGATGGTCTTTACTTTAAGCTCACCAGACATGGGGACTTGGACTCCAATCGCACTTAAGTCGCACAAACAAAGACTTGTGACTTGACTTGAGATTTGCCGCGTAAGACTCGAGACTTGACTCGGACTTCGGTGATATGACTCGCAAGTCGTAAATAAAGTCCATAATCAAGGAATAATCGATTTTATCATTTAACTTATTTCACTTTTTCACGGGGCTATGGAAAAATCGCAGGCAGAAGTAGTTTACTCCCTTATGGTGCGTTAAGGTTTGTAACACATGCTTGCTGCCTCAAGTTTAGGTTTCATATCACAGTGACCACATGGCGGCGATAAGCCAGACTGCAGCGATTCCTTTTGTCATTGCATTTGCTCATTAAGACTTTGCACAGACATCCAATAAGCGCACGGCTACGGCTTGTAAGGAGTGTGGCGTTAAGCTAACTGATGCTGGATCAACAACGTTGAACTTTCTCAGGCACCTGAGAACACACAAGGATAGGTCAGTGGGCAAAGGGAAACTGGGCTTGTGTGGGAAGATAACGTTACCGTTAGCAAACTAATCCAGCCACAGTTATAGTCTGTTGGCTAGTTTTATTTTCCCCCCTCCCTGACGATACCGTTTTATTTTATACCTCAGGCCACTGCGTTTAGCCGCAAGTAGCAGCCTAACGTTAATTCTATGCATAAATGGCTGTTGTAGTTTAAACCAGACATGGGGACTCAAGTCTGAGACTCGGACTCAAGTCGCACTTAAGTTGCACCAACAAAGACTTGTGACTTGACTTGCACTTGCGCATAAAGACTCAAGACTTGACCTGGACTTGGAAAAAGTGACTTGTGAACATCTCGGAAGCTCACACATCATTTCTAGAGTTAGTTAGATGTGTATAAGAGACAGGTAGCAGCCTGCGTGTATTGAGCCTAATGTTAATTCTATGCATGAATGGCTGTTGTAGTTTAGACCAGACATGGGGACTCAAGTCTGAGACTCGGACTCAAGTCGCACTTAAGTTGCACCAACAAAGACTTGTGACTTGACTTGCACTTGCGCATAAAGACTCAAGACTTGACCTGGACTTGGAAAAAGTGACTTGTGAACATCTCGGAAGCTCACACATCATTTCTACCAAAGGCTTAATTTAGAATACTGATCTCAATCAACACATGCTGCCATTAACCCCCAATCTGAGGTAAACATCTCAAGACCATAAGAGCAATTTCAGCATTGATTATTAATATTGGAGGAATAACAGATAACTATGTAATTCAATCCAATGTTGCATAAAATGATACAATATAACACTAATATTACATGTCAATATAGCAATATATAATAATTCCCTGAAGGATACTCCTGAGGGATTAATAAAGTTCAATCTATCCATCAAATATAACGTTATCTCAGCGAGAACAAACATAGCCACACATAGCCACATAGCCACAGGACCACACATCTATCAATGCAGAAAATAAAGGCCAAAGTGTGAACCACTAAGGATTAATGACTAATTATGGGGTGTTTTTCATAAACAGCTGCCATGTTCAGACATATCCTGCTCCTAATATTGTACACACCCCGGGGGGCTGTGCACTCTGGAAGAAGGAGCCAGATAATAAAACCAACCACAAAAGCACAAACAATGAAAAATAAACAGACAAGTGCGACAACAGACAAAAAATACGAGATGTTTCACAGCAGGATGGAAGGATGTGTGTGTGTGGAGACCGGGTGTGTGAGGCACTAATGGGAGAGATGCTGTTTGTCTAACCTCAGCACAGAGCACAGGCCGCGTCATCAGGTTAATAGTGATCTATGAAGGGAACACAGTGATTTGGCCAGGATTGTCACTTCGTGGAAAATCACCATGGTCACACAGACCACAGCAGGATCAAAACACTGTCAGAACATGATGTTTTTCTCCAGACCCACTTCTAGCTGATAAATCAATGAATTAAGTCAGTCCCAACATTTCAAAACACTGAGGTGTAACAACCAAGTATTTTAGTAAAAGCCTTAGGTAGTTTGTTTAGTATTTAATCAGCAAGAGGTGCTTAAGTATAAGACATTTAGCTTTTATATTAAATCAATCAAGGACTAAGTTCTGCACCATGTGACAACGATGATGATTTGTATGGACAAGAAAATGTCTTGGTTGACGTGGTGAGTCTGGTCTGTCAAATTTGCCATGCTGCTCACTGTTGACTTGTTTTCTCCTCTTTGTTGTGCATGTGCAGTGTGGCAGGATGAGGTTTAAAAAAAAAAAAATCACAGGCAAATCAGCAGGATTTCAACATGTTTGATTTTCTCAACATCAATTGATCGTGTAATCTACACCAATGGTTCTCAACTGGTGGGTCCCGACACAAAAGTGGATCGCGGACCCGTTCTGAATGGATCGCGAACAGCCGGTCAAAAATCTGCTGATGTGAATCCCCTGTTGAGCATGTATTTTATTTAAGAAAATATCTTATTTTGAAAGGCACACGTCAGACACGTGCAGCACCCCTCGTTCGGTAACCGTGGTAACTATCACATGATTTACATTTGTTGCAATTAGATAAGATGGCAATGTGACTTTTCGTTTAGAGATGAGATTCAATCTGTTACATGTGGCAAAGTGCTTGCAAATGAGAACATGAAAACATCGAAACTCCAGCGTCATTTGGTCGCCAGATATTTGCAGGACTGAAAAATCGTGACAAAAATCATAGAAATCAAAAATGGCAAAAGTGTACGCCCAGTTTAGCAACTTATCTACCTTTCAGGTTAAAAACAACAATCAGATTTTTGTTGCCAAGGCCAGTCGGTACCATAAAATGATAGAAAACGTTTTGCTAAGGTAGCGGAGCTACAGAGTTAAGACACCATCGCCAACTCTATTCAGCAAAAGTCCAAATTGTGACAGGCTAAAACATAACAACATGGTGTAACCTATAGATCTAAGTGCATTAGACTTGGCGTCTGCAGCATCCTTTCAATTCCTTCCTGTCAAAAACTTGTCATCAAACACCAGCCGTTAAGCAGACAGAATGCAGTGTAAGCAGGATGTTAGAGTGCTGTGTGTGGTACTCACTTCGCAGGGGAGCGGCAGAGGCGTCCTGAGGCTCAGTGAAAGCTGCCTGGTTGGGCAGACTGTTTCTGGAGCGGGTCACTGACTCCAGCTGGGAGGCCCGACCCAGCAGCGACGCTGCATCCAGGACTTCCCCTTCTTTGGCTTCCAGGTCTGACTTGGAGGTGGTGAGAGGCCGGGGCCCAGCAGGAGCTCCTAAGCGGCTGGGATCATTAAGGCAGGCGGCCGTCCCACTGTCCAAACTCAACACTCTGGCATGTGTTTTGGCACTGCCTGTGCTGGGAGTACGGCGAGAGACGCGTCTCTTTCCTCCGCTCCTGGCTCCGACCTCCATCCCCACCGTAGCCTTACCTGTCGACGTAGAGGAGGAGGATGCGCCGACCACCGTGTGCTTCGTCTTCAGCGCCCTGAAGCAAGCCTCGGGTGAGTGACAGGAGCGAGAAGTGTTGCTTGATGAGCTGTCTGTGCTCAGGTGGTGGGTGGAGTGAAGACTGGAGGCACAGCTGAGTTCACTCTGATCACTAGAGTCCTCCTCTCCACCACCTGTAAACACAGCACTTGAAGGCTTGGCCATGCCACGCATGGGCATGTAGTCCCGGTGGCGACTGGTGTCGAAGCTGCTTGCCCTTTTCTTACCCGACCGCCGCCGTCCGCTACGTCCGGCGGAAAGAGAAGAAGTCCTCTGAACATTGCTTGCCGACTTTGGTTGAGCGTCCGACTTGTCGTACTCTTGCTCTGTCGCAGCTACATCTGTTGAGCCATCGGCGCTCGTCCGGACACCAGGCTCGTCCTGGATTCTACCGGGTTCCACCGGCTCCTGGGCCGCGGCCGGTGACGAGTCAGCGGGTTGTTTAGCAGTCAACTCATTGGCGTGAGGGTTTTTATTGGCCTCCCTAGAAGTGAGGTTGCTGAGACCCCGGGAGCTGATGCTGCTGAGACTGGTTGTCCTGCCATCTGCAGGAGCAGCTGCAGCGTCTCCTCGACTCCGTAAGCGTTCGTCCCCTGAAAGAGAGAGCAGGCTCTCCACATGTGTGGAGCTGGTCTGCTCACTGTGAAAACTGCTGACTGTGCTGTTAGTGTCCCTGTCTGTGCCGCTGCAGTAGCTCTCCGTGGAGCCACTACTGCGAGTACTCAGGCTCCTCAGGCTATCAGCACTGCGTTCTCCTCCCTGGGACTTCTTTCCACCATTGCAGCCTTTCCCACCACCTACATCCACTTGGTACAGTCCTGAGCTTCCTTCCCCCGCTTCTCGGGAGGCCGAGCGAGCAACTCTAAGTTGCTCTTTGTGCCTGTAGCACTCAATTCCGGAGGTGGACGCCACAGCTTGGTCCTGCTGGTACGGCCGCTCGGCACCCTCTCTGTCGCACAACCCCGACTGCCGTGGCCTGGCGGTCTCCAGCTCACACACAGGGTCCAGGCCACCTCTCCTGGGTGGAGGGTACAGAGCAAAGTCTGGTAAGGACGGGTCAGGGAAAGCAGAACCTGCCGAGCTAGAGGTCCGAGGTAGGCCCCGAGATCGGAGCTCTTTCTTAAACGTCTGAGATTGCATTGATGCGTGACTGGTCACGTCTGTGTCACAGCAGGAGTGTGAGAGGCTGAAGTGATAAGCAGCAGAGTTAAAAACATCAGCAGGTTCCCTGGACAGCTCCGAAGGACACAAGGAGGTCGACGGCTGCAAGGAGGCGAACGAGTCGTTGGGAACAAGGCAGTACATCTTGGCGTCGGACAGCAGATCTGAAGGGAATAGGAAAGCCTAGGATTAGAAAACCTTCAAGCGCAGAGCCTTGTATTTAACGTTTCAATCGAATTGTTTACCGTGGTCATGGCTACAGCTCTCAACAAGAGTCAAACTGATGTCATCTGAGGTCTTTGTAGCGTCACCTGTGGACAGAGGAGGAAAGCAATTAGAAGATGACACATTGTCATGCCCTTAACATCTTCACTGGTTTCCAGCCTACAGTGTTTCCACCAATATGGCTTTAAAGTCTGATTATCATGAGGAAGACATTTAATTTGAAAACACCAGAGTTGTTGGAGTTTAATTTCAACATCCAACTCCAAAAATCAACTATTCTGTCAACTGGCTGAATTATTCAGACATGCAGTCGCCTCAAACAAATACTTCTTTCCAAAGAATGCAATGCTCTAGTTTATTTATTGTCTTTCCAATTAACAGTTCTTGGAGAATTTCTCCCATGCTGCATATTACAGTTCATCACTTTTGCCCCATCATGCTCAGTGGTACCATATGTTTTCAGGTCTGTTGAGGTTACAGCACCAGTGAGTCAGATGACAGGATCATGACGAGACATGCTGTGATTCTGAATGCACTTCATTGTCAGACACTGATGCAAAGGTAACTTTAATTATGCTTTTATGGAAAATTATGCCATAAATGTATGAAGTAAATATGGGTCTGCAAGCTTCAGGTTCTCATCCACCAGCTGCCAGGTTGCCAATGAGATGTTCCGAGCTTAGCGCTGTCCCGACCCACATAACTTCCAGTGGGCTCACCACCTAGTATGGTGCAGTGTGATTTGGGTGGCAGTTGCGGAGACCGCTGCCCCTGAGACCCGGCAATGAATAGAAGAATGAAGAAGAATGAATAAAGTAAATATAAAAAGTTGAACATGATTACCTTTGGCAACTGTTGACCTTCCATGTGTGGCTGAAACCTAGAATTTTAGCAAACCAAGAAGAACAGATCATTTTAAGTTCAATTTAAAAAAACATTTGATAAGTGATGCCCAACCTTTTCGTGCCATGAATCAGTTTAATTTAAAGTTTTGTCCGCGGCTGTCTTCAAGTTGTAGAAGCATGTGTAGCTTTGGATTGTTCACCCAATAGTGGACGTCAGCTGGGTTTAGGCATCGGCAAACTAAGGCCCGGGGGCTGGATGTGGCCCGTTGCGGCCCGCCAACCTTGTCCAGATTAAATTATTTATTTACTTAAAATATAGTAAATAAATGGGTTACTTAGATATTTTAATTCATCCGTGCCTGTCATAAAGGCTTCTACTGGGGAAATGCAGGCATTGCATTGAAAAGACAGAAGTTTTACAATAATATAAAGCAAGTAATTAATGTGGACCAGCTTAGCAGTCCACATCAAAAAGCAATGGGCTGCATCTGGCCCCCAGGCCTTATTTTGTCTATGCCTGTCACAAAGGCTTCTAAAAAGGTAGCATTTTAGTTTTTATAGATTAATTTGACATGCCATATAGCCCAGTTCAAACAAATGCTCCAACTTTCAACTGTTGACTCGGGTCCAATTTTAGGACCCTTTGTGGTCCGTGGGTCAAAAAGTTTGCCCACCCCGGTTTTAGACTATTGTGAGACTGGCTAGTTTGTCCCTTCCTGATGATGTGTCATCGCAATAGCATCTGGTATCAGGAGTGAGTTACATATGGATGTGCTGGAGAGAATATGGTAAGTTTTCAAAATAAAACATTGTTTAGAATTAGATAATAAATAAACTGAGACAATGTAAGTAATACATTTACTCTGTGTGACCTCATAGCTATTGACCCATGGACCGGTGTTGGTCCATGACCCAGGGTTTGGGGACCACTGCTCTAGATACAAAAATATCTTTTTTATAAATTAGATTAAAATGTTGAAAAGACACATGTAACAGAGGAATAAAGGAATAGTCTTGCACTGTACTGCATATACAACGTTACTCTCATTACTTTATGGTGGGCTATTTTGTCTTTTGGGTGGACTAGTTTTTGTCTTAGGGTGTTAGTGGGTTTGAAATAGACCAGGATTTGGGGATCGTTTAAGATTATGATTCTTCTGAGTTTTTTGGTTTTATTTTCCACAACAACCCCCTTTCACAGGTGTGCGGCTTCTTTGAGGTTAATTTAAGAACTGCCCTGTAGTAGGTTAGAGCTGAAGAAGCCTCTTGGATGAAGAGGTGATGCTTCTTCAAGAAAACTAGTATGTCCAGTTGCCCTCGGAGTAACTATTTGGACAATCCAACACTTACTGTAAAAGATAACTAACAGGTAACTAAAATACTCCACTGACTAAACCAAACAACCTCTTTCAACTCTTTAGAAAGAGAGGAAAAAAAAAGTCAACCAACTTTAGTGTGGAAGAAAAAATGGGGATGCAGATCACCACTTGTGTTTGCACACACTGCTGTTGCATAGGGTGTATTTCAGTATAAAAGTCAGCAACATACCAGGACCTAACACTTAAAGAAGATGGTTTAAACCATTAAATTACACAGAACAAAGACAGGATAAATACAGTCGTGGTCCACAAACAAACAGTTACATGGTATTCTGGTTGGCTGGCTGTTTTCTAACTTTAAATGAGTCAAACTGAAATACATCTGCATGCTGTGGCAGAAACTAAGGGAGGGTGTTCGGTGTTTTGTGTTAGTACTGCAGTAGTACCCAAATACTGGGCCGTTGGGTCAGTTGGATCTAGGCCGCAGAAAGAAAATGCCAAACTTAGACCATTTTTTATAATATTTATGGCTTTAATGGCAAAATAAAGCTTTTAAAACTGCTTTGCCACTTGGAGATGAAGAGTTCCACATTAGAATACAAACAGGATTGAGTGGAAATCAACTATGTATTAATTAAATTGCATATATTCTCGATAAAAGTGCATTATTATACCTATAAAATACCAGTTTTATGCCTGACGTTTCTTTTTAATTAGGGGTATTAAGACAGGTCCGTGAAAAAATAGCTTTACATTTAACTGGTCCTTGGCACAAAAAAACAGTGGGGAACACTTTTGTACTGTACTTACCTGCTGGTTCAATTCCATGCCAATATAGGAGTTTCTGGAACTGCAGTCCACCGGTGGAGTCACTTGCCTGATGAAGTCTGCCATCTCGATGCCCCCTCCTGGGTCACTAGAAAAACACAGAGCAAAAGCAAACTTTTATCAGAAAGCTCCACCCAGGGCTCCTTCTCGGCACTCTAGAATGTTTTCATTCCTAAATGTTAGTGATACTGATGTTATTACATCACCATCTCCAATTCAGACGGAGTCTTAGGTCATCCACTTAAATCTGGGTAAACACCACAGTAGAAATAGCTCAGACGAGAGTCCCAGGATGGACAGTTGTGGTGGTTCTTAGTACAACTGATGAACAAAGATGGTGGATCATGATGGGCTGGTTCTGTCACAGCTGCTGCCACTGATGTCTTGGCTCAATTTGTTCAGCTGTTACCAGACTTACAGACTTGGTGAGAATCATATCACTGTTTTTTTCTGGTTATCGTCCATCCTTCAATATTAACCTGGTGCTACTTCCCCCATATATACTGTATACCAAAGGTCACTAACTGGCAGACCGCGGTCCATGTCCGTACCCAGGTGTAATCCTGTACGGACCAGGATCTATAATCTATTTATACGGCAGATGAATTTAACGGGATAGTTTTAAGGTGCGCAACTTTTTCAGTGTTCATGACCAACGCCATTGGAAACACAGGAAAAGCTGCGCCGCTATCAGGAAATAAACTGATCGATCATGTACAGGTTAAATTATCCCACGTGGTGCTTCTCAGCCAATCAACTCTTGGCATTCTCGGCAGTTAACAGCGACAGGCAGAGTGAGAGAAACAGCCGCCACAGACGGAGACGTGGAGAGAGAGAGAGAGTCAAGGGAGACAAGTGAAGCGGGTTCAGAGAAACTGAAAGTGTTTAATTGTTTATTGTTGATTTGTTATGATTTGTATTGTTGAAGTGGTTGAGATTGTTCTGACAAGGTGTGTTAAAGAAACATTATATAAGCTGTTGCTACACCTTATTTCTTTTAAGTTAAGAGGTTTATTTGAAGATGTAAATACTACTACAACATATAACAGTCTGGAAAGTTGGACATGACGTTTCAGACCTTTATTTGAATACATTTTTTCTGACTGGACCTCTGGCGTTTTAGTTGAATACCCCTGCTGTGTACTGTATAGTCCATCATTTTTACAAACATCTGTAGTAGTGGTCTGTCCTCAGGACCCACCACTGCCATTTAATGATAGGTACGATGCTAAAATATACTTCAAACATTCACATTAACATTAAATGTATTGAATGGAATATTCAGCAACTATACTCCTAAGGTTTATTCAGTAACTCGGCAATAAAAACTCTTATTGTAGGCCTGCAACCGACTAGAAAAAAAAATTAAATTACAATACAATAACATTATACCAGGGTGTTGCTAGATCTACTGGAATCACACACACAGACACAGAGACCTCAGATTTGCGGCAATGCAGCGATGTATATCGGTATTGTTTGATATGGGTATCGGAAGGTTAAGCGTTTGGACAATATAAGCAAAATCCGATATTGGCAAAAGTTGATACTGGACGTTCTCCTCCTTTTTGAACCTTAGAACAAAAAATTCCCAGTAAATAATAGATAATTCAAATAAATTAGTTAAGATAATAAATTACAACAATAATAATAAATGAACTAAGACGTTAAATGGCAAAAAACTAAATAAATAAACTTATACAATGTGATACTAAAGGTTTTGAGATGATTTTTGATATATGGTTTTCCAAAGACTGTTTAAGGCTCTTGACTCAATGCTGTTTGCTAACATTTTGTGTAGAAATAATGGGAATTTTTTTCTATCTCAGATCACTCCTGACTCTTTTCTCCAGTTGTTCCATCCTGACTCCACTCTATTCTTCTCTCTTGCACAGTCTCCACTGATCTGAACAGTTGAGCCTAAGTATCTGAACTCCTCCACCTTCTCCACCTTCTCCACCTCTGCTCCTTGTAACCTCACCACTCCACTGTTCCCCTTTTCATTCACACACATGTACTTGGTCTTGCTTCATTCCTCTTCTCTCCAGTGTAAACCTCCACCTCTCTAGGTTCTCTTCTAGCTGTTGTCTGCTCTCACTGCAGATCACAATATCATCTACAAACATCATGGTCCATGGAGACTCCTGTCTGACCTCATCTGTCTATCAGTCCATCACCAGAGCAAACAAAAAGGGGCTCAGGACAGATCCTTGATGTAGTCCATCCTCCACCTTAAAGTAAAAGGGTTAAGGTAATAAATTGTTAAATTAATAACCTAAGGTGGACAAGTTTGACAGGCTGGATCAGAAAGCCAAAAGGGGCCACAACTGTTCCGCGAGCCATAGTTTTCCCATGATGTCACAACCCTATTTTAGGATGATTCTATCCTCTGTGTCCTTCCATTGCTACATCTGACTCTAAGAAAAAGGACACAGTGATGTTTCTTTAAACAACAACTCTTGCAAAACTCCAAGCACAAGCCTCTTCAAATGCTTTGTTTATCCCCGATGTGCTTGCCTAACAAGCTGGTATGTCAAATCCAAAGACGTGCCAGCAACTGTGTATAAATCAACTCCAGATGTCCAGAATATTTGATAAATACACAAACACACCAGGTCATTAAACACACCACATGGCCCTGGATGAATGGGGGGAGGAGAAGAAGACGTAGAAGGTGGTGAAGGTTAAACATCCACAATCCACATCGTCTCATCACCGTCGCTCTGCTGTAAAAACTCACAACAACCTACAGTGGAGGTCCAGATGTGATGTCCGGTCTCGCTTTTCTCGCTGCCGTTTCCCAGCGTCCTACCAAGAGCTCCCTGTGGAATGTGAGCATGAGTCACCTTTTTTTCCCAAGTCATGGGTAGTAAAACAGTGAAACTCACCAACTCTGCTTCCATCTGAATAAGAGCTAAACTATAAAACCAGCAGACTGGCATTCAGAGCGTGGACGCTGTACAACGCTGTGGTTTGCAGTTTGACTTTTATGGAAAGAGATAAAGTAGAATCTGTTTGCCTCTTAGCCAGAAGGTCACTGGTTTGAGTCCTGGCCAAGACGATGGGTTTTCGTGGATGAATGAGATGATGATCATTTCATCTTCTTGCGTTGATGAATGGCAATATTTTTATTTTGTTCCGTTATACTTTGCCTAATGGTCAGATCTTACCCTAATAATAATGTCCACAGTTTAAACATCTATCATTTGATTGACAAAGCCACCCATTGGTCAAACAATAATTAGTGAGTCTTTAACAAAGAGCTCTTTGTCTATGAGATAAATGAGGTCACAGCTCCAAAAAACATCTGCACCTGGTGTTTTCTAAGAACAACAGAAAAAAGGAATCGAAAAGATACTGATTATTTGAATATTTAGTTTTCAACAACAGTTGAACGTTTTCCATCTCCCCCTGTCCTCTGTGTCTTTAACTCCAACTACCTCCATGTCCTCCCTCACTGCATCCATCAATCTCCTCTTTGTCTCCTACCTGGTAGCTCCATCTCTAGGATCATTTTTCTACCAATGTATCCACTGTCCCTCCTCTGAACATGTCCAAACCATCTCAATCTGTCTCCTCTAGCTTTTTCTCCAAACCTTCCTGACTGTGTTGTCCCTCTAATCACCTCATTCCTGATCCTGTCCACCCTTGTCTCTCCTACAGAGAATCTCAGCATCTTTAACTCCTCCACCTCCAGGAGTTCAACAAACTGTTTCCACTGGTATTTTTACTCACTTGTTGAACTCACTTCTCTGTTGCAGTCAAGTTGGTTTTGGAAACTGCTTTGAACCAAATACTCATTATATAAACATTACATCATAATGACTGTCCAACTTGACCCTGTCTCAGTTTTTTTGCCGCACAAACATTAACATGCTGGGCATCCCGACAGAGACATTACTAATAAGAAGCTGACTTCGCCAAATGTTAGTACATGAATCTTAGGACTGGGCCCAGATTTTTCTGGAAAGACTCCCTGGGATACAGGCACTCATATAATGTTAATTAAAAATATCATTTTTGTCTAAAATAACAATCATAGAATTGATCATAGAATCCAGTGGGTACTGGACATTTTGGTTGGACCCACAAGCAGCAAGTTGACGATTATGGAGGTGGAACCAGGGATGTTGTCTTGGATCAGCAGGTTGAAATGTATCAGTCAAAATTTTGGTAAAATACCCTGTTTGTAGAAAAAAAAGTAACTTAGGCCAAAATATAGATGAGCAACCCGAACTTCTGTGTGATAATTGCAGACTATTGTTTATCATAACACGTGTTTCAATGCATATGTATGAATAACTGTTTAGAAGACTATAGGGAGAATTCCTATATTTCAGTAATGTTGAGCAAAACCATGGTGGCAGCCACGTTGCTGGCCTATTGGTCATCAACCAGCTACTCCATTGGTCTAATACTGACCTCTGTGAACCATGTCAACACTCACAAACCCAAATCAACACTTTTAAAGAAGCTAATTCTCAAATAAATGCCTCACCATGAAGGATGGACAGGATTTTCTGCAACAAACGTTGTGCAGTAATCTTAACATCACTGGTTGTTACTTCCTTATGAACTGAAGACTGAGTAATCAGGAGATGGTGGAGTGAGATGAAAAAATAAAAGGTTTCACCGTACATCAACAACAATACAACAATATGGATTAGAGACACTAGGAGTAGGCAGAAGACAGGAGACAGGAGACAGAGCTCGAGGTGGAGGAGTTAAAGATGCTGAGGATCAACTGTTCACAGCAATACAGACTGTGGAAGAGAGAACAACTGGAGAAAAGAGTCAGGAGTGATCTGTGATAGAAGAGAGTCAGCTGAGGTGAAGGGAAAGGTTTACAGGACAGTGGAGAGACCAGCCATGATGGATGGATTAGAGACACTAGGAACAGACAGAAGACAGGAGACAGAGCTGGAGGTGGAGGAGTTAAAGATGCTGAGGTTCTCTTTAGGAGAGACAAGGATGGACAGGATCAGGAATGAGGTGATTAGAGGGACAACACAGACAGGAAGGTTTGGAGAAAAAGCTATAGAAGACAGATTAAGATGGTATGGACATGTTCAGAGGAGAGACAGTGGATACATTAGTAGAAGAATGATCCTAGAGATGGAGCTACCAGGTAGGAGACGAAGAGAAGATTGATGGATTCAGTGAGGGAGGACATGGAGGTAGTTGGAGTCAGAGTAGAAGATGCAGAGGACAGGGGGAGATGGAAATTGTTGATTCACTGTGGCAACTACTGAAAAAGGGACAAGCTGAAAGACGACCTTACATATACATATTATGTTACCAGAAACA
>JAFBJS010001123.1:175734-186659 GCA_016785265.1 Paraplagusia blochii | reverse complement strand
GTTCATTTAAAGTGTTTCTTGACAAACATATGAATAAAAATATATATAGAGAAAAAAATATTTACCTACCTATGACATATGCAAATGTATGCACACATATATGTGCGTGTGTGTGTAAGTATATGTACGGTTTGCATCGCCATGCATGTACAGTGTGTGTGACATATATATATATATATATATATATATATATATATATATGTATGCTTTACTTACTTACTCTTTTCTATCACCCATGTATAAATGTACAGTACATGATTGCTGCCAAAAATCTTATTTTCCTAAGGCATGGGAGTCATATGACTATAACATGGTATGAGATTTTATATGCAATTATAAACATATTTATATTTTTTATATTTATTAACATTACTGCAATCCACTCATTTATCCATCTCCACCTATTTATCCATTACAGTGTCACATGGGCAGCAGTCTTCCCAATCACCATCCAAATCACACTGCTCCAAACTGTGAGCCTTCCTGTAGGTGTTGAACCCACTGGAAGTTTTGTGGATTGGAACGATGCTCTGCTTTAAACACCACGGTGGCAACCTGGTAACTAGTGGAGTTGAACCTGAAGCCACGCGAACCAAAGTCCACTTTCTTAACAACTAGGAAACAACAGTTTTATTTATTTAGCAATTTTATTGAGACATTTTTTGACCATTTAGACAGTTATGTAAGGTGAACATTGAGTAAACCCTCTAGTCTTCTAGGCTACTTCCATTGAGGGAGCAGGTGTTAATGCTATCTCGTTTTCTCACCCAACCTTCCGCACTCTCTCCGCTCATAAATTATTACCATATGCAACCTTCTATTTACTTTCTAAAGTGGATGAGTTTGCTGTAGCATACAGAAAGGCAGATTGATGGTCCTTGAACCAACGTGGGTCAAAGAACAAAGCAGAGAAAGAGTGGGCAGAACAAGAAAGAAAAAAGCAAGCGAGAAAGGGAGAAATATCCAGAGACTGGGAGAAAGAGGGACAAAGAGACGGAGCTAGATGAAGAGATTCAGCACAGAGAGCACAAAAGGAGAGACGTAAATAAATCACCTTAGTTTTTGGACCTTTCTAAGAAGGAACAGAGAAAATGACAAGGTGTTTTTTTTTTATCCGATAGCAGTGAAACGTCTTCTAGACATCAGGTCTTGGGAAAGATGGGTGGCAGTCATGATGGGCCACACTGACTAACCTGCCAGCTCTGCCAACCTATAGAGATTTCATACCTATGTTGTCTGGGTAGGTTTTCAATCATCCTGGTCAAACAATCCAAAGATAGTTACTTTCAGGGCAACCGGTCATAGTAGGTTTCTTGAAGATGTTTCACCTCTTCATCCAAGAGGCTTCTTCAGTTCTAACTCACTACAGAATACAGCCACACTGTTTTTACATATCATTGCCAGAGGCTTCCTATGAAATATGGCACTGCCACTGATGTATTATTTGACTGATAACTATACAGTCACTAGGTGGCAGCAGTTCCTACTGTGGTGTGTACATGTAACAAAATATCTGGTACTTTCAATTTCAGGCGGTAAAAAAATGTATGTCCCCTAGTGGGGCATGAAGGAAAATAATTGAAAAACAGTCAGTTAAAGTTATTGATATATATTAATTTGGTGATTGCAGTAAGAGGATTGGTTTCTTACAACTTTAACGCGATTTGGTGCAAGATGGTGGACAACACCATCAACTAATACCACAAATGAAATGTGGGTAAAACAAGTGATATTCAGTAAACGCATAACAGTTTTATTGATCAAATTTAGAAAATAAAATCAGACATGCAAAGATATTTTTTCAAGTTATGTCCAGGTATTTTGCTTGTTTGTGTGTTAATATACTTGGAAGCAATATATAAGTTGCTGGGATTTTCTGGTGGTAGAAAATCCAAAATAGCCCTACATGGAGGAAAAAAAAAAATCACAAGTTCTCAAACTATTGACTGTACTGAAGCAATGTGCTTCAAAAGATCCCTCTGACCTGTTTGTTGAGGAGCCTCAAACCAAGATTTTTCCCTTCTTCTTCTTCTTTCCCTCCCTGGAACTATGCCTTTCATTATTAATATGTTTTTTCTCAAGTATCTCTCTGACCCAGGACATTAAATAAAACATTGTGTGGTTCATGAAAGATTATGAAAGAGCAGAACTTAAGCGGCAGGAGGTGTAAACTCCGCATAATTCATTCTAGAATATAATGTCAATGCCATCCTCTCACCTTACGTCCATGGCCTGCAGGCATATTGGCGGAACTACCAATGGATGCATAGCTTCTTCCGACAAAGCTTCGAAGATAAAGTATCTTCCTTTTATCCTTTCTGCAAATCAATTCTGGGCCTTACAGCAAAATCCCATGAAATAACTTCAAACACCACTACTTACTCCAAAAATTTGTATTATAGCAATAGCTCTTTGAACCTGTACCAGTGGAGGTTTGGAGGTAAATGATTTAAGTGTTATCTGCTAAGACATCAGCATGTCAACACTTCACCTCAGTTTTTTTCCACATGGCACCCTGAATACTTTCCACTTCTTTCCCCCTGCCTTGGTTTTTATTTCTTGGAACTAACCTGGCCTGCTTGGGAATGCAATAGCTGGAGTGAACGCAAAAAGCCGTGATGGTTAACAATTCTTACCTTCTGGTTCAGTTTTAGCACGAGTAACAACACAAACCAGTTCCCTGTAGGGTCGAAAGATACTCCGAGGGATTAATGAAGTTCTATCCATCTATCTAACTTGAAAATACAGTGGAAAGATTTGTCACTCAATCTGTTCTGGTGTCAGCAGCTGATCATTTCCATCCATCTTGTTTCAACCTTCCATCCTCTCATGTAAGACCAACAATTTTAACTATGTGTATTTATCCTTTTTAGGGTATTCTCTCTTTTTAATACAAATCCAAACAATTCAATGGTTATAGCGTACATTTAAATTACATACTTCATAGATAAACTAGATGAAGTTAGTGATTTATGAGAAAACCATAATATATCCACAATCATATAGGAATCTTATAGAGATATTTACAAGAAAAGATAATAATGGAAAAAAAAAATAAATCTATGCTTGTTTAATGCAATTGAATATTTTTTTATCATGGGGTTCCCCACTGCAGTCTAGGCCTATAGTAGTGTGACTAAGAGCCCAAGAGACACTATTAGCAATGCTAAAAGCTATCATGAGCCAGCGTCATTAGGTGTTTCAAACATGAGCATTTTAAAATTCTAAACTCGTTTGGAGCTGGAGGCCAAAATGTTGTCATCAACAGCACTAACAGTGTCAGACAGAGCCCATCTTGGATTTAAACCAACTAATTGCAGTACTTAAATCCTTAAACTCTTGCACCAGTATGTATAGATTCTCTAAGTTAATGATCAATAGCCTGAGGTTTTTCACCAAGACTCGATAACAGGACTTTCTGAGGACATGAGCAGTTTGTAAGTATCTTGAACCAGAGTTGTTTCTTGTCAAAGGGGTAATCCAATCTAGTCCTGTCTGAACTGATTTACATAAAAAAGTGTCCTGTAAATAATTGGATAACTGATTTGAAATTGACTTTTATACCTTTTCTGGAGAACAAATAAAACCCTGGGTCTAATAATGAGTTATCATGGTCACTAGTAAAAATCTATCTTCATCGTTGCCATCTCCTGCTCAGCCTCCTGTCTTTTAGATGTGCCAGTGTCTAAAAAGGAAAGTGCATAAAGTAGGACAGATATTAGCTGCCAGTGGGGACAGCTCAACTTTTTACAAAATGTACCCTGTCTATGAAAATAGGCTGCAGAAATTAGGCTATATCTCACTTATGTCACTTTTAATTACTAGATTCGGGCCAGTAAGGAAATATGCTTAATACACAAAACAATATTAAATACTAGTGTGTTATTTGACGCAATATTCTTTAACATCATCCGGCTGGATTGACCAGTAATGTTTCCTTTGACTTAAATATTTATACATAAAAAATACAATTTTAATGCAGACAATTTATTGAAAATCATCTTATAAAAATGTGTTAAAGGATTGCTTTGCACAACTGTATCATGAAGGTAAATTCAACTTAGTGACAGAAAATTGCCTTGTGGTACTGAGTGCATAATAAACCCAACCAACACTTTAACCAGTGATGCTTCAATAATAAACTTAAATGAGGCGCTCACAGCTGAGTTGAGTCGGAATGACAAGGGAGGATGTGTTACTCTATTTAGATAAGTGTTACTTGGCATTGACAGTGTTTTATGCTGCATAAGTATTCAATGTGCTTTAATAATTCAGAGTGCTTTAGCTAACTGTGAATGGGGGCCATAGGACAGTTTGTGCATTATCCTTGGATCAAGGAGTCTCCATATGAGCACAGCAATGACCACACTGCAGAAAGGGTTTAATAGAGCCAAAAATCTAAGATGACAGACTATCTGAGCAGTAAGCAACATTCGCAGAAATGTTTTTAGACAGCTGGAAAATAAAAACCGAAATGCTTTTCCGTCATGTCACTAAATGCATAAAAATAAGAGGGGGTCACCTGGTGCTTGTCAGGGCTTCCAGGCGTGGGTATGGACGCAGCACACAAAAATGAAGCACAGATATAGTGTTGGTTCTTTTATGTCTCTGTTTACTGCAGTAATTGAGTACATAAAAATAAATGAAAATCAATCGACTGCAAACTTAGCAGTGTTAAGTCTCCCAACAAAAGAAGTCTCCACAGCACAAGGCATGACTGTCCAACCACGGGTGTTTAAAGGACAATCTGGCAAAGACTTGTGGACTGAACTGAACACAAGTACAAAAATGACGGGGCAATTCTGCACCTGGAACTGATTAAGTTAAACAGTTATGGCTAACCTATTGACATTTACAGCTACTGTTTACATAATTATAATAAATACATTTTCCCTTTGGACAAACATGTTGGCTAATGCAATGGCTAAGCTTTGCCAAGTTGATATAGTATTGGTTGATAGAGGAATCAGACAATATTGACATAGAGGATAGTGGCAGAAAAAAAATGACATTGTTAAAAGCAATGATAATCCATTTATATATGGTTTACAGTAGAAATTGGCATGAATAATTATAAATGTAGTGTTATTTTGCAAGGTGTATGGAACTCTTACTAAACAACAAGGTAAATTCAATATGAATGAAGACAGTGTCATAGTAAGCTAGAACCTTCATTGTCACACTTCTATTACAAAATTGTAAAAAACTGTGAATACAACAATACAGATCATCAACAGCACCTTTGTTTGAATCTAGTCAACTTAATAAAAATCAAATGCAAAGGTAAACTCTAATATAAACTCATAAGTCCATCCAAAATGATCAACTTACAGCATTTCCTCGGTGACTTTAATCCGTGGATTGCCTTGAACTTCTCCAAGAGTGTGTGGCAAACATTTCTCATGCATAACCCAGAAACAGGAAGTGACTGATAGGAAGTGACCTCACAGGATGTGAGGTCATCATACTACAAAATAAAGGACTTAATTAAATATAATAACTGTTTACTTGATTTGATTTAACCTAAAGCGTAATCACAGTGTCAACAAATATGGAAGAAAGTGTGAACATTAAACAAACTGTGTTTAGAGCAATAATAATAATATACTTTAATAACTGCCCAGCAGTTCTATATTTTGTGCTGAATGCGTTCCAAAAAGTGTCATCACTAAACATTTGTTGTTGGGACAATGTTTCCAAAACGTCCAATAAAAAGACTCCAAAACACCATTGAAAATACAAACTACATCACAAGAAAAAAAAACAAAAAAAAACAATGAAATTATTTAAAGATATTCACCTCCCAGACATTACCTTCTGTCATCTTCTCCTCCTCTCCTCCGTCTTGTCACCTAAATTAAATGTGATGTCAAGCATTTTTCTATGCATTTGCCGCTCAATTATCGATAGTAACTATAATTAGCTTAGACAGCTCCCAAACACTCATTTTCTGGTTAGTCTCTTGAAGGTTTTGGAAAATAAAAAATGTAGGTTTGCTTACACTTTTTACATGCTTTATACTAATGGTGGGTGGGTGATGCTACTCTTGTCAAAAAATGCTACTGATATAATGTGCATATATGTCATACATAGGTATTTTTGGGTAGTTTTTACATTTACAACTTTTTCAACACTCGTTTATTTTGCTCTGTAACGTTATACAGTGCAGTCTTATGAGCCATTCTGCAGTCTCACGCAATCACTTTGGCAAAGGCGTCTCTAAATTGCTCATTGAGGCTAATTGACAGGTCAACCCCATAACCCGATGCTAAAGCCTTCATGAACACATGGTTAGCTAGAAGTGCATTATTGAACAACACTCATTCCTGCAGTATGTGCAATTCATAACTTATGTATCGACTTCTTCTTTTCCTTTCGGCTTGTCCCTTTTTTTCAGGGGTTGCCACAGTGAGTCAACCATTTCCATCAATTTCCAACAGTACCCTAGGGGTAAACAGCACTGTTGGCGGTTGTTGGTAGCCCGAGCCCCGACCGAAGAGGTATGGGAATCATTTTCTTGTCTTGCATTTTTGATTTGGCCAAAGTTTTAGGCTTGATGCCCTTCCTGACGCAACCCTCGCATTTGTCCAGGATTGGGACGGGAACTAATAACAGTAGTAATAACTAGGTAGCAGGCTTGTGCTCCCTAGTGGCTGGTTTAACTTTTGTAGTGATTGAGTAAGATAAATACATTTTAATCTTAGTGAAAGAGAACTCACTTTCGTTTCTGATCGAGCAGTATTTTTCTAATAGCTAGCATTCATTCATTTTCATCTTCATTCATCGTCCATTGCCAGGTAGCTGGGACAGCTGATTCCACCCAGATCACATTGCGACATATTGTGAGCATGTCTGTGGTAAGCCCTCAGGAAGTTGGGTCTGGATAGTTCTATGCTCAGAGAACCTAGGTGACAAGCTGGCAGCTGGCGAACTCAGACCTCAACCCTTCCAACCTCAAGTCTACTTCCTTACCCACTAGGCCACCGATGTAAAGGCTAGCATGTATCTCATTAAAACTAATTTCCGCAAATTACGACAGCCAGGTGCATCTCGTTTTATTTTCCAAATAAGTTAATACTACCTTAACACAACAAACCTATACTGAATAGCAAAACTCTGTCAAATGTAGTATGTTAACCATGAATAACACCTTTGCAAGATGACAATTTTTTTGCGAAATGCTAAATTGCCTCCCTGGCAAGACAGAGAAGCATCATCATGGAGATGCTTTTCAGAGTTAGCCTGACACTGAAGCATTGACTACCCACATAAACCTCAATTATCCATCTGTTCCCAAATACTGAACACTCATTCTCCAGAGTCGGGCAGGTTCAGGCACTCTTCACATATGGACCATGGCTGATAAAAATGAGAAAGTTCTAGAAGCTCAGGCAGTATGCATAAAAACACACATCAAACACAGTGTATGCATTTGACACATCGGTGTTGGTGTTGGTGTTGGGGACCAGTTGTTCTGTACTGAGCCAAAGCCTCAATACCCTCCATGCTCCCTGGGTGTTTTCCTGTTAGTGATCACAGCTACACAGGAATGGGTTGGCAGGTAAATGTAGAGGGCTACTTTTTTTTTCTTTACCTGTGTCTATACATAGAATGACAGTAAAAGGAAGTCTTCTTCCTTCTTAACTAGAAACCAAAAGTCAACTTCTCCACAGATTTCAGTGGAATAGAACAAATGCTTGATAAGGCTGAACACCAATGTTTTAAGTTTTATTAATTTTTTATAGCGAAGCAATACAGTCAGGCCTACTCTATGTAGATATAGACTTTAAAATGAGTGTATGATACATTGTTTGTTATCTATTTTTATTGTTTTTCATTGGTATTTTTCATACAGGTTATATTGTGAGAACTGCCCAGCACAGATGAGGGCAGCTCTTATGCCACAAATCCTCAACCTCAAGAATGACCCTCAGGGACTAAAAGCGTGGTGGCATTTTTCTGCTTTTTTTTCGTTTTTGTCTGTTTGTTTTTTCTCACTGTGAGTTATCTGTATAATTCTCCACCACCTTCAGAGAAAGTAGCTTCCTGGGAGAGAGCGAGCTTTGATATGTAGAAATATGAAGGCGTCATATTTATTCCTGCTCTCCCTCATGGAGAATAAAAGCCACAGCAGCAGGCTGAAGGAGAAAGGATTAACAGCGACACAACAAAAAAAGGGGTCTGTCAGTGTAAGTGACACCTTGTTTTCGCCTGCCATTGTCTGATTATACTAGCAGCAGCCCACCAATGACAGGGATGATCACAGGGAGGCGGGAAGAACACAACTGTCAGCCTTAGGATGCAAAGCCAATTCCCACAATTTCTGTTACTTCAAAACCAGGTTTTAGGCCCGGGAGAAGCAGAGAGTGACTAAATGTGAAAGAGAAAGGGTTGAGGAGTGAGAAAAAGAGTAAAGAACACATGGACAGCTTACAGAGAATACAAAGGAAAAGATTATGGAAATCCTCTCTCCTTTGTCTACTGCGAAATGTTTTCGTACTACGCCTTTTGTCTGCGTAAGACTGAATGTGAACCTCTTCAGTTATTGACAGTGGCCACTTTCTGTGTGGTTTCTGGGTAATTAGCACTAGTAGCAGGCCTTTTCTTTTTCTGTGCTCAAGCTTCACAGGATTGACAACCGGGCACCCCAACCAGCCCTGTTGCACCTCTTGCCCAACCCCCATTCTCTGTCTGCACTCAAGGAGCAATTCCCAACCCATGCCAAACCACAACAACCATCTGTTAGTGCTGGAAAGGGTCAAAACCTTTGAGACTCCATGTGCAACCTACAATCAAATGGATAGCTTGGGTTCAGACTGTTTTTTTTTTCCTTTTTTGGTTGATGTCTATGAAACACTCAAAAAGTCACAATTTTGTTTTATTTAAAAAATATATATTTCCTGGCTACAAAAGCATCATGGCCTAGTTAAACAGCTAAATCAGGGGGTTCCACATCTGCAGGTGTTAAATGCAGGTGTACATATAGAGGATTTGAAAAAGAAAATAAATTCTTACTATTTCTTGAACAGAACAGCGGCGTCCTCTTTGACAGTAGTAGCTGTCAGTTACAATTTTTATTCTTTAATCATTTTGTCAATAAAAGTAATAAGGAACTGCTATTGAATTTTGAAAAAATAAAAGTGTTTAGTCTGTAATTAATGCAACACATTTGCTCAATATCAAATAAATTGCGAAAATAAACAAAAACATACCCATCATTTCAGAAGAACATGAATATGGTTAATTTTATTGTAATTATATTCATATCATCACTTGAAACTCGTGATTTTATTCAGTTATTTTTCATGCATAAAGTTACAAAACTGTCTTCAGACTCATAGCGACCAACAGCAACAAATCTGAGCAAGCAAAAAACTGAGTGAAGATACATTTTGTGCAAAACTTTCATTTCAATGTGACTTTCAATTACCTCCTGCTGGTCGTTTCACAGAGAGTAGTTGATGTATTGAGGAGAACATTTGCCAAGCCCCACGAACAAGCCTTTTCAATTTAGAACAGATACAAATTCTAAAGGAACACCTATATCTTACGCTCATTATTTCAACCAGGTCTTTTTTTAGCAGGAGGTCAGAGGGGACCCTTAGATAAAGTGTTATACAAGAGATCAGTGGGAGCCGAGCTGTCCACACCCAATAAGTGCACGAGGAGTGTTAACTGAGTAACGTTTCTTAATCAGAACTGGTGGCACTCCTCTGTGAATTTGTCTGCTCATTCTTAGACCTTTGATGTGTTTTCACCTTTTCTCCATGCTCGCTGAATGAAGCCTCTTTTTGTTGTGGTTCAAGCAGCATCTTATTGTCTCTGTCACGGGTGCTTTGTCTTACCAGGGCCGACTGCAATCACAGAAAAGCAAGAAGGCCTTCATCAAAGCTTAAGCGAGATGGACTCAACAACAGTGGATTAAGGTCTTCTGCATGATAAAGTCCCTACCTAGGGGTGGTATTAACTTAATATGTGAAAGAATGTTATTGAGAGGGTATAAAGTGCCAAAAAGCTCTGTCATTCTCTTCATAATGTTCTAATCCAGCGCCTGACACAGAGACCCTGGGCTGAAGTTTGTTAATCACAGGGATACCCATCTGTATTCCGTCTTTTAAGCTATTGAATCCTTGCCTAAACTCAATTATTGTCATTGGAGGACCAAAATTGCATATTAAGTGACGTGAAAGGGGTATTCAGTGGGGAGAAAAAAAGCAATCCCAGCCCTTAAGCAGTGAAATGTCAACACCAGCCAAATTCAAAGTACAGCTAAACAGATTAGAGGTGCAATCTGGTGGACCTGAAAAACAACATGACAAAGAGTTGAAGAAAGGAGAGATCTGTCACCTAAAGCGCAATCTGAGAGACTACGGGCTAGAAAATATTATATTTCTTTAACATCACACACAATATATATAAAAATGTGAGTTATATATAACTATCTTGTAGTTGCCCCGCGTGTATATACGCACACACTGGGGACAAACAAAACTCTACAAACTGATTTCCAAGTGAAGTGAGTCAATGGACAATTTAACACATTAGTTGACTTATATATACAGTCATGGAAAAAATGATTAGTCCACTCTGCTGTTTTCTTCAATTCCTTGTTCATCTTAATGACTTGTTACACTAAAGGTTTATCACCTGGGGGAAACAATGAACACAAAACCATGCAATGACTAAAAGCACTGTATTTGTCAGTACAATGTTATTGCTAGTGATGTAGGAACGGAAGTGATTTTTGTCACTGTCTATAAAACCATGCAAATTGGCCAGAAATCAGCTCTGAAATTAAACTTAATTATGCGCCTTTTTTGTTGTTATTATATTTGTCCAGATTAATGCAGATTAAGTGGAAGCAGACTTTTAAATGGACAAGAAATTAAAGAAAGAGTGGTCTAATCATTTTTTCCATGACTGTA
>JAFBJS010001123.1:119902-175686 GCA_016785265.1 Paraplagusia blochii | reverse complement strand
TTTGTTGTTATTATACGTGTCCAGATTAAGGTAGATTAAGTGGAAGCAGACTTTTAAATGGACAAGAAATTAAAGAAAGAGTAGTCTAATAATCTTTTCCATGACTGTATTTATATAAGTTGACTAGGACAATTTATAATATATATATTTTAAACATCAAGTGTAGGAGGATTTACTGAGGACGATAAGAGAAAGCCACAATGAGGCACAACATGGAAATCTACTCCTGACATACAGCTAGCCTAACCAATAGGGGGATAATGGAGTGTTAATTCTTTAAATGTTTATTAAATTTGGCCTGTGCCGTAGAGTAGCAGTTAGCACGCCTGCCTCCAAAACAAAGGGAGCAGAAAGTCCCAGCAGAAGACTGGAGTTTGTCTAGGGCGGCCTATTCACAGCAGTTGCAACTACTGCTGCTGTTACCACCAAAATTGGGATCATTGAAGGATTTCCTCCACGCATCCTGGCATCCTCCAGGTTGGGAAGAGACCATGCCTTAGGTGGTTGAGTTTAAGTATCTTGGGGTTCACAAGTGAGGGAGCGATGGAGCGTGAGATTGACAGGCAGATCAGTGCAGCAGTCGCAGTTATGCAGTTGTGGTAACGACGTAAAAAAGGCGAAGCTCTTAATTTACCCATGAATCTACGGTCATACCCTCACATGTGGTGATGAGCTCTGGGAGTAGAACCTGAACAAGGTGCTTGAACAAGTTGTAAAACGGAAGCAAAAACCCAACAACCAAGAAAGTGACTGTTAAATGGATCATACTTTGAAGACAAGGCCTCTCCAAAAAAACCCCAAAGACCCTTATCCTTGGCCTGGTAATTTCGTGCCTTGGTCAATCTGCTGCAATTTCCCAAGCCACTGGAACCACTAAACCATGAT
Organism: Paraplagusia blochii; assembly: GCA_016785265.1. Classification (NCBI taxonomy): domain Eukaryota; kingdom Metazoa; phylum Chordata; class Actinopteri; order Pleuronectiformes; family Cynoglossidae; genus Paraplagusia; species Paraplagusia blochii. Next base: position 174,801 of record JAFBJS010001123.1, on the reverse strand, counting down.
GTTTGCTGCCCCGCCTCTGAAACTGCTGGAAGTGTGGCCCGAATCAGGATGGTGAGTGCATTGGGAACCTCCACGTAAGTGAGTGCGGCCATTTTAGAAACAAGTAGGAGTTCGCATGGGCCTCTGGGTGAGTAAGGGTCAACACCTCAGGAACCACAGAGTAGGTGGGGACCTCAAGAATCTCTGGGCAAGTGAGCCGCCAACAGTGAAACTACAAGAAAGGTTAGGGCCTCGGGGGCCTCTCGGGGAGTTAGGGCCGCCACCTCTTGAGCCACTGGGAAGGTGAAAACGACAGAAGCCTCCAGGGGAGTTAGTGACTGACTGCTGTAGAATCCAGAATAGGGGCTGGGAAAAACAGCAAAAGACTGAGTAGTGGACAGACAAGGGGAGATACTACGATGAATGAACCAATCATCACGAAGAAGGGCATGCTCAATGCTGTGTTTGATCTCTCTTAGACAAGCATAGCTACCACCAATGTCTTTTAGTCTAGTCTTTCTTTTAATCATTAAAATAATTAAAATATAAAAAATTGAAACACTGCTAAATCCTTGTGAGATTCGAATAATAATAAAAAAAATAATGAAATGAAAGAAGAACCATGAAGTAGGAGGGTTTACTAAGCTAGTGAAGGAATATAGATTATAAATATTCTAATAAGTAATGTGTCTTATTATAGAGAGGACAAGACAGGTTTTTATGTGTATGTTATTCTATGTGTAACTATTAAATAATGATGAAAATAAATCTTGACACTAAAAAAATGAAAAATTTAGCTCATTAAACTTCTTTCAAGAAAGGCTACAAAAAGTAACAATTTGTGTAACCAGGTGTGCGTGGTTGTGTGTGTATAGACTATAATATAGCTTGGATAGAACTCGCTCTTTAACATGCCTTTCAGGTTTGGACAGGTGTGAAAGAGTCTGTGATGGGAAAAAAAGGTCAATTAGCTTATTAGTGCCTGTTCAGGTGGAGGTGATTTTTTTTTTTTTTGCTGTTGATGTATAATATAAGTCTGTCAGCTGAGATTTGATCTGGTGCTTACATTCTATCCAAATGTCAAATATGAAGTCTAGCAGGAGGAAAGATAAAAATGGTTTGTTTCAAAGATCACCTTAAAGCTAACAAGCAGGAGAGTTGTTTATCACTTTAAGTATTTATAACGTATAAAGAAAGAGCAGCCAGTTGGACAGCAGTTACATCTGGGTAATCAAGACATGTTGTAACAGTCGCTGTAAAACATAGACCACAAATGTGATTTGTGATTAGTCACAATGCTGGATGTAGTGCTTACGTCTGGGTCTGATATCTCGTTTTTAGTCCTTGACTTCTTTTGGGGGTAACTCCACCATTTTCACCCCCACTTCTTTATACCTTATACCAGGGGTGTCACATTCAATTTCTCAGTGGGCCATAATTGAAAAATGTCATGAAGTCACAGGCCAAACTCAACATATATTGAGAAATTAATTATAAACGTGCATGTTTTCCTTCCTCTCCATATATGAAATAATGTTTTTTTTTTCATGTGGATACACTGAATCTGGAGCAGCCAAAGCTTATTAGTATCAACACATGAGAAATTGTAGTAAAAATAATTCACACATAATCTGTATTTTTTTTTCTTTCTTATTTGGTCTCTTTGTCGTCTTTTCAAATAATTTTCAAAATAAATATTTATTTATGAAACAGAATGTATGTCCTATAACAAAAGCATGCATAATTAATATAACAAATTCTGAGAGTATAAAGGTCTACATACAGTCATGGAAATAATTATTAGACCACTCTTTCTTGTCCATTTAAAAGTCTGCTTCCACTTAATCTACATTAATCTGGACAAATATTATAACAACAAAAAAAGCTCATAATTAAGTTTAATTTCAGAGCTGATTTCTGGCCATTTTGCATGGTTTTATTGACAGTGACAAAAATCACTTCCGTTCCTACATCACTAGCAATAACATTGTACTGACAAATACAGTGCTTTTAGTCATTGCATGGTTTTGTGTTCATTGTTTCCCCCAGGTGATAAACTTTAGTGGAACAAGGGATTAAGAGGAACAAGGAATTGAAGAAAACAGCAGAGTGGTCTAATCAGTTTTTCATGACTGTACTAGTGCGCCAACTATAGTACACATTTGATTAAAACTTGTGGGCCTGAAATAATTACACTGCGGGCCAGATGGGTAAGAGTTTGACACCTGCGTCCTATATCAGACATGTAATGGCTGCTGTTTGGGATTTATCACAATGTATATTACTTGCCAGTACATTTTGTATATGAAAAAGAGAAAAACACGATAATTAACCAATAACCAAATCAAACATTGGGTTTCCTAAGGACATGAAAAGTATTAACAAATAAATAAATCTGGAGTACAGTATGCCCCCTGGCTTTATTCTGAATTATGGAAGTAGTGAGGCCTCCCTTAGCTCAACTGCCTGATGTGAGCTTGTGTGTTTCTCATAGAGAAGAGGAGAAGTTTGCACTGCTTGTACACCTTTTTCCTGGTGTCAGTTATACCATCATTCGGATGATGTGAGTAACTGAGCAGTATAGCATTCAGCCTTTTGACTACAGGTTTGCATCATATCAGCACATGGTATCAAATAGGAAAATTACAGTCTAGCCCTGATTTCAAACAGCTTGAATAAACTAGACTTTCCTGGAGAACAGGGGATAACAGTAGGCCAGAATAGCTCTGTGGCTCTGTACTCTAGTGGTTTCCTTATGTATCAGTTAGTGCAGTGGTAGTCCTGCATTTGATTCCCATATGAACCACATACATTTCCAAGGGGCAGACTGTTGCAGCATATTTGTTAGTAACACAAGATTTTACCGAATATAGTATCAGTAAAGTTCAAGTTATTACTATTGTTATCTTGCTGTGTGTGATATGTGTAATGAAAGATACAGCGTTTGTGAATAATACAATTTATCACATTGTGATTTCATAAATATGTGCTGAACAACACAAATATTTGACAATAAAATAAATTAGGTTGTGGCTTTTCCAGTTTACTCTGCATGTAATTTCAAATGACTCAGACATGTTCACACAGCTCTACATGACAGTTATCCCTAAATGTCATTTAAATTCTAAGTGAAATTCAAAATGGTGATTGTTTTTTTTTTCTTTCAGTGAAACCAGATGTCTGACTGTGACTGCAAATTAAACTATTGTACAAACAATCTTAGCATTCTTCAATCACCATTGATATCCTTGTAAAAGGCTTGGTTGCATCCAACAACTCCAGCGTCTACTGTTTATTACTGCTGGAGCCATCTGTCCATAGGCAAGCACAGGACAGTGTGTACCAACCCCTCTTGCTGCTCAGACATTTCTGCAGATTTATTGGCATTGGAACTGAAGGTGAATATTGTTGCTGCTTAGAGCACTACAATACTCTGTCCTGGATAGAGGTAAACGAATGTAAGCAGCCTTGACTCATCACAAGGAAAGAGAAGCAGCATTAGTGAAGGGAAGGACACCTATTTTACAATGTCTAAACCTCAGATTGGGAAAAAGTTCAGCATAAGTAAACTTTGGTAGGAATGCTAGTCTTCTTCTCATTTCGGCTTATGACATTTTTCAGGGGTTACCACAGTGAGTCAACAATTTCCATCGCACCCTGTCCTCTGTATCCTCAACTCCAACTCCAACCACCTCCATGTCCTCCCTCACTGCATCCACAAATCTCCTCTTTGGCCTTCCTCCTGGTAGCTCCATGTCCACTTCTCCCAATATAATCACTGTTTCTCCTCTGAACGTGTCCAAACCATCTTAATCTGTCTTCTCTAGCTTTTTCTCCAAACCTTCCTGTCTGTGTTGTCCCTCTAATCACCTCATTCTTGATCCTGTCCATCCTTGTCTCTCCTAAAGAGAATCTCAGCATCTTTAACTCCTCCACCTCCAGCTCTTCCTCCTGTCTGTTCCTAGTGTCTCTAGTCCATCCATCATGTCTGGTCTCACAACTGTCCTGTAAACCTTTCCCTTCACCTTAGCTGACTCTCTTCTATCACAGATCACTCCTGACTCTTTTCTCCAGTTGTTCCATCCTGCCTGTACTCTTCTCTATTCTTCACCTCTCTTCCACAGTCTCCACTGCTCTGAACAGTTGATCCTAAGTATTTCAACTCCTCCACCTTCACCACCTCTGCTCAGTGAGCCACCATACTCAGGTTGTGGTGAAGTTCATGGTATGTCCACCCCATAAGCAGGTTAAGAGAGGAAACTGGTATAATAAGATGGTAACCAATGATTATCCGACATTTGATATCATCCTTAATTAACTCCTATTAATTTATTTAGGGGTCATTGTAGGAATGACTTCAGCACAAGAGACAAGAGCCGTGGAACTCCCTGCCTCTGCTTTATCTACAGAAGACCTGCTAATGGTGCATGATCCTGGAAGTACTTCTTCCACTGTCCAATAACCTCCGTTTCAAGGTCAACATCTCAAATCGTAATATCAGTATATCACGTAATATCAGTGGAGAAATGCTTTACCTTTCTGAGGCGCGAATGGTTTGCCTGTTTGTCCAAGCCAACTAGACTTCATATGACTGCTTCTTAAGGTTGAAACATACCTCTGTTGTCCACACTCTGTTTGGGGATTGCCAGCATGACTGCAGTGACGAACATACGCATTGACAATGGATAGTCCCCTTTGTCCATTAGTGTCTGCGGAGGCGCATAGAAGGAAGGAAGGAAAGCGAACGCCTTGTCTTTGCGACATGAACCAGGGAACCTTGTGGACCAATGTCTGCTGACTTAACCACTTGACCCATAGAAGTGTCACTCTCACTTGTTGCAGAGAACTCCAACTTACAAAATATAAGCAGACCAGACAATGTTTCGGACATCAGACTCAATGTCTCCAAACTACCTTTGGACCTGTTCAAAGCTTTAGTGTAGGTGAAAATCTAATGTCTCCCTTATAGGGGATTCTGCAAGACATTCCCAACAGAACTTCACAATTAGCCTGGGCCTGGCATGTCTGTCCATCACGGTGCCACCAAAGTTAAGCATGTGGTTATTGGTCCAATATATACCATATAACAAGACAACAACATCGATAATTGACCTCCAGCCAAGGTGTCCTAGTGCCATGTGTACTGATTGACATTGTTATGGTTAAACATGATGTCAATTATGGACAAACTGCGACAGGCATAGAACTCTGATAACAGAACAACACTTGCATTTAGATCAGGGAGGTGGTTCTTTCTAAACATATACCTACAGATGTTGAAGATGTTGAAGACGTTGAAGTCCCTCAACAGGACGATGGAATCCCTTCATCTGGCACAGAGAGATGAGTCCTATTTGCTTCACTATGAATTTATGCGTGTCCAACTTGGATTTTTCTCTTATGTACAATATATATATATATATAATAAAATATACTAATATTAGCACACATTTTGTAAGTTTTTCTAAGAGTATAAACATTTTTTGGCCAAAATTATATACTCATGTATACTTAAATTATATTATAGCTAACTTACCTGTACTTTTTTGCATACTTTTCTTTTTCGTGGTGAGTTTTGGATTGTTCCGACCACGATAGAGGATAACTTTATATATATTCTCAGGAGACCGGGTGACATTAGGTGAGACTAATGACAGAAATACAGGTGAGTGTGATCACACTGATTACCTCACACAGCAGGAGGCAGGAACAAGAAACAGACGGGCCTATCATGTGTATCACTGATAGCCTTTTACAAAAACTCTCATCAAAGTAGCCAAGTTGCTTAAGTGTCATGTTTGTAAAAGTTAGGGCAAATTGTTTGCACTAATAATTCATAAACCATTATATATGTGGCCTAGACAGTTAATCTAGTCCATAGATATTGTAAAAACAATATGAGCTTGTGTTAGCCTGAGAAGGACCTCTAAAACAGATAGTCATTTTACAATTTTTTTAATTCCTCTTTTGTATGCATTAAATAAATGATCAAATGTTATTTTTATTTGAGGAAATTGTGGGACATTTTGGGACAAACAGTAGCAGGATGACATTTATAAACCAGTACTGAAATGTTGAAGGACAGAAGTATTTTATACGTGCGATTAGCTTTTAAAGTCAACAGGAGTCCACCTGTGCTCAGCCTAACACTCATTAAAACTGGGCATGATGCTACAGGGTGGTGGGTCACCGTGAAAAGATGGAGATTATGCAGCTCCATTACTTTTAAACTGACAACACAACTAACCCAGATCTATAATTATATTTCTCTTATCCACTGTTACAGCGGCTAATGATGGAAGAAACTTGAAGGCCTGTCTGGCTTTGCTTTAATGAGTCCCATTTCTTTTAAAGACCAAAAAATGCCACCAATTTATATTCTACCAATTCTCTTCACTTCAAGTTGAGAAACACCCACAGAGAAAACGGGAAAAAATCATTCCACTGACCAACAGTGTCAGCAGTTACAGAGACAGCACGACTCCACTCATGGTAAAGATCAGATCACATTTCCACGAAGTAAAATTTTCATAGACCATATGATCACAAATTTGCTTCTTCTAACACATTTTAATATTTCATGAAGACCACAGGTTTGATGTAGAATTGGGTGTGGAGGTAAGTTTGGTTTATGGTGATGGATGCGATCACCAAAAGGGATCACATAGATATTGAATTTGACTCAAAAGGTTTCGGGAAATACCGTACGTTAGTGGAGATGAGGATTTTGTGAGGATTTAATGAAGCAAAGCAAAGGTAAAGAAATGCTTCATGTGTCAATACTAGATGGGTGCCATTAACACAGCTTTATTGGCCAAAAAAGGCTAGATGTTATGTTAAAATAAAATAAATAGATGTAAAAAAAATTTCACCAAAAAGATGATTAATCTGGTTAAATATAAGAGTTTGTTGCCAACATTGTGGGGATTTTATCAAGCCAAGCAAAGGTAAAGAAATGTTTCATGTGTCAGCCCCCGCCCCCAAACAGTTTCTTAAGTTTGTTCCGTTGGCATGAGATTACAATGGGGTAAAACATAGACCTGGTCTGGAAAAATACCATTTCTACCTGACCTGACATGGTTCTTATTGGCATGCAGGTGGACAGTGAGCAACCCACAGCCTTGGAGGTGCATAATTCAAGTTTGTTTTCACTTGGAGACATAGCGAATAAAACCGCATCAGCATTTCACATACTTGTCAGTTGTTAATATTTGATACATTTTCCCTGATATTTTGAAATATGCCACTCAACATATTTAGACCCAAAACTGTATTAAATAGTAAGAGATGGGAAATAATTTAAATATAAAAATCCTAAATAAAAAACAAAGTTAAGTGTGTTAATTAATTTACACCTGAGATAAACAATACACACACACATATATATATATATATATATATATATATATATATATATATATGATAAACATATTCTTAGGGAAAGCAGGTTTGAGGCTTCTGGTCCAATGTGTGGATCAAAAAATTGAGTTGGAAGAATTGAGTGATAATAATGTTTGTCATTGCTCACTCAACTATTAATGATTTATTAGACTCCCCATAGCAGTAAAGGAACTAGAGGGATATGTACAGTAGTTGCTGTTGCTTCTCCTGTTTCCCAGGGTTGTGATCAATTTGCAATTTGCAAACCCTGAACCAGGGGTCACCAACATGGTGGCCCTAAGGACTGACTAGGGTGACTGCAGGTTCTGTTCCAAAAATTAAACCCATCAAAAATGGGTCAAATGGTAGCTTTACTGTGAATGTCTTACACTTACAACGATATTCTAATGGCTGCATTTATGATGGTAAGGAGAGTGGTGACTATTGTCAGACCTAGGACATTTGTGATTAAATTGTTTGGTCAGTCGGGGTCAAAGAAGTAGTGCTTCGACCTTCTAGCATAGACTGATGTTGAATGGCATTAATAACAATTTGTAACCCATTATTTTCCTAACTTTAAAGAGGAATAAAACCAAGTAAGAGCAGAGTTATCATAATTAAGATTATTATTAAGATAAGATCTTAATTTTATTTCTAGATTTTGGAATTTTATTAAAGGAAAATCACTTGACAGAGAGCAAAACTACATTATTTTGAACAAAAAACTGATCGTGTCAATAGCCCTATTCAAAGCTTTATTGGCCAAAAAAGGCTGGATGTAATATTATTATTATTTTTTTAAAATAGATGTAAAATAATAATACAATAATTTTCACCAAGAAAATGATTAATGTGGTTAAATATATCGCAATGCATCTAAGAAAAATATCATATCAAAAAATCTCAGTTCTAAATTTTGTAAAGATTTTTTGGGTTAAATCTCAAGAGACGTTTTTGGGGGGAATAAAAGCATATTTATTTGGAAAACAAATATATATAAATATATCTGTATGCATAAAATCAATAATGTATATATTTGTAAAGTTAAGGTTGAATATATGGTAGAAAAAATGGATAAAGGATGCATTTTACTAAAAAGGCTCTGCCCAGAAAATACATCAAAGGAGTGAAAACACAATCATGCCACACATGGTCCAGATAGGTTTAAAAAATTAGCAATGCTCAACTGGAACGGAAGTGTCTCTGCTGTGAGCACCGCTGTCACAGCATTTCTTCTAATTATATGTAACTTCTACCCTTGAAACTAGGGGAGAGTTTACAATGAGCTTAACCCCTACTTTTATATTGAAGTCAGCAGGCTTCAGTCTCCACTTGGTTTTATAATCCACATTTTTTCTCCACAGATGTCTTTGAAGTTGTGTGGAACACACACTAGCAGCTTACTGAAAGGAGAAATTGCTGCACAAAACATTTAATCGGAGGAAGACGTGTTTCTTCATTTCCTAAGGGCCTTTTCCGATCAAGAGTGGCATGAAAGAATTTGTTGTAGGTGTACTCTGTGTCTCTGTGTAAATATATAAGGTTACAGGGATATGGTTAAATAAGGTTGATGGGATAAAGTGAACTCTATTAATGTAAATGTATATTGTGGCTAATGGCACTGTTAAAACAGATAAAACTTGACAACAATATGCAAAAATAGATAATTTTATAGTGAAATTGCATTAACCATGCTAACTTCTTTTTCTTCTTCTTCTATTGGTCAATGGATGCCTGGGAAGGTGCACACATAGAAGCATGGAATAGGCTGAAATCTTGATTTACTTGTTGCAAGTCAAATATTGTTTGTTGTGTATTCTGAGATCTCGATATCAGATCAAGAATCTCAGCATCTTTAAATTTAAAGATGCTGAGATTCTCTTTAGGGGAGACAAGGATGGACAGGATCAGGAATGAGGTCATTAGAGGGACAACACAGACAGGAAGGTTGGGAGACAGAGATGGTTTGGACATGTTCAGAGGGGGGAAGAGAATGATCCTAGAGATGGAGCTACCAGGTAGCAGACAAAGAGGAGATTGACGGATGCAGTGAGGGAGGACATGGAGGTAGTTGGAGTCAGAGTTGAAGATACAGAGGACAGGGAGAAATGGAAAATGTTGACTCGCTGTGGCAACCCCTGAAAAAGGGACAAGCCGAAAGGAAAAGATTATTACACAATTATGATCAAAGTAGTGTTGCAGGTGTAGATGTGCAAAGAATAGATACGCAAAGTTCTATTGTTCAGAAAAAGCATGGTTTCCACCATGTTTGTTCTGTGGCTATTAACAGGGTCACTTTATGGTAAATGGGTGACAGAGATCACTTCTCTGCCTTTTGGCTAAGATCAAGAGTAGTATCTGTTCTTATCAGTTTAATATCAGATATGTCCCCTTCCCCGGGACCATATATTAAATTGATTTTTGGACAAAGGAGATGGTATCGGAGCTTGCTCCAACCACTCCACACATCGACCCGGAATTGCAGTACTTCCGGGAGAGGTCCACCCTCTTTTGGGGCAGTTGGTGGCCTAATGGTTAAGGAAGCCGACTTGGTTTCGGTTTCGAATCCCCCTACCGCCAAGTTACCACAGAAGTGCCCTGAGCATGGTCCCTCCACACTGCTCCCCGGGCCAAGGATCAGCCTCCTGCTCACTACGGTGATGGGTTAAATTCCTGAAGGATGCTACCTAGGGATTAATAAAGTTCTAATTATTATTATTATTAGAGATGCAGAGCTGACAATATAATCTCACACTGCTTCACTTCCTACTACTCCCTCCTGCAGATGTATACGGTAAGGACAAAGTTCTCTGCCAAAACACTGCATTTCCTCTAATCTAGTGGTAAATATAGTGCAGGGATCTAGAGTCATATCACCAATGTGTAAACAGGGCCTGAGGTTAATACCATGTCTACGGTGCCTTCAGATGCTGAGTGACCTTGTCCAGTCCACACAGGCCTGCTTCAAGACATTTCAGCATTTAATCGCTGCAGTTTAATGCGACTGCGGCCTCTGTGGTTTATATATAGGAAGGAGAGGAAAGCGACTGCTTGTCATTGTGACACGGAACAACATGCACTCAACAAAATGTGACCTCTCTATTTAACCCATTACCAAGGTGAACAGTGGGCAGCTTTATATGCCCGGGGAGCAGTGTGTGGGGGACGATGCCATTGCCTGAAACCCAAGACCACGTCCTTAACCACTGAGTAACTGATTAAATGATTTAGACAAGATGACTAAGAACCTATATCAGCACTGCAGGTCAGAGGAACCACATGATTCACAATTTTTATCTTTCTGTGTAAGTTTAAGCTAAATGTAAGAATGCTATGTTATCCTGACACAATCTGACAAATTGGGCAACATTTGGAAGTGGGTGTTCCATGGCATGCTGCACTTGTTCACTTTGTAGCTAAGTTATTGTGCATCCTTTACAAGTTAAGTTGTATAAAATGTAGAAGACTTTTTATTTTTTAATTTAGAATGTCTCATTCGTAACTCTTTAAATCTATTGGTATCTGCTGCAAATTAGTGCTCACAAAAATAAAATAGAAAAATAACAAAAACACATGCACCACGACATGTGTGTTGTCATTCAACCAGGGCGTAGAGTTGTAATTTAATGATGTTTATTTGGAATGTTTGCCATTCTCACAATATTTGCACATATGTATTCAGAAGCTGGATATCAGACATGAAAACATTAATAATTGTGATGATCCACAGCCTGTAAAATCATATATCATCAGGACAAATAACAGATCTGGTCTGGTGTAATCAGGTTAAATGAAGGCAGTTAGAATATTCCCTGTCGCCTCTTTTTGTTCCCTTTTTGCCAATGGGAAGAAGAAAATTCTCAGAGCCATAATTAATGAACCCGTGCAGCAGCCAGTCTCTTTGATAGTGCACAAATACGTACTGTAAGACAATTTAGATTTTTTTAATATATTTGAAGGACCACACATAGCAATCAATGAGCGATTGAACTTGCTCTAAATCCAGGTCATTATTTGATCTTTGGGCATCTTAATCTGATTATCTCATTGTGAGGGTAAACTTCAGACTAAGTCTTGTTAGCAGCTGGGCCAAGATGGATTACAACAGCCAGTGAGGTGGAAAATGAACTGAGCAGCTCAGTTTTGGCCTTGCCTCTCCCTTTCAAAATGCTCACCGCAGATACTTCAGCTCCTTTTGCTTTTCTTTGCCCCTCAAATGAGATCCTATCCTCAGAAGAAGTATTAGTATACCCCCTTGGTCCTGCCGCTACTCCTCCCCTTTGCTTTAACAAAGTGTGAACAATGGCAAAACAATAACACATTCACATTTGCAGACACACCGAGTTATAAGAGGACAGAGAAGGTTAAACCTGGGACCCACCAGTTAAGAAAAGAGAAAAAGACTAAGATGAATCTTGCTATGCGAAGCAGGACTTCGGTCTTAGTTGGTGAACCGTTGCCCGTTTAACTTAAAATTATCACAAACAAATCAGGTTAAAGGGATGTAAGAGCTACAATCCAACACCGTATTCAGCAAGTTTTATCCCCAACAAAGCTTTGAACCAAGGGTTTTCACCAATTACTTCATTAATTAAACCGTCCAATATTGTCGTAGGGTTTCAAGTCTAAAACACAAGACCTCGCACTGAAGTGAAATATACACTCCCACCAGTCTGATCTCAAATAAGTTTATTCCCACTCGTTCCCTCACTACTCCGCCCCAAATCATGCAAATGCCTCAGATGTGTGGTCCAGCTTAAGACACTCAGTTTTGCTTGTGGTCTTATTGCTGCATTGAGTGCCTTTACAGTGAATGCACAAGCACAGTCAACAGCACAAAGTTCCCCTAAAGGGCTGAAAAGAGTTCAAAGCATTCAAAAGAGAAAAAGGCCTAAGCCGGGGATTTTCATGTACAATGAAGTGGAGGAGAGTAAAATATAAGTTGTCCCACTTTGGTGCCTGTTAAGGCAACGAAGCCCAGTGGAGCTTCGTGTAACAACACAAATGCCACCTATTTTTTTTTTTTTTTTTAACTGCCCCCTTTTTTTTTTTTTTTTTTTTTTTTTTTTTACATAAGTATTTTATGCAAAATAATAGACTGAAAAAATAAAAGCAGGGGGAAGAGTGAGAGGGGTGGGAACACAAAGCAGCGAATGCTCTTTTTCACAAGTTATTGAGGGAACAAGGAATTCAAAAGAGATTATATTCGATCAGGTTTTCTGCCTCAATAGGTTGTAATCACTCCTAAAGTACTGAGCACTACACACAGAAGAGAGCTTCTTAGGAAGCTAATCAGCAGGTTTTCTCCCTATTATCGTTTTCCATCTGAGGGTAAGAGGACACAGAAGTACCCCCTTCTATTGATTATCCGGACTGCAATTTAAATATTAATACACTGCCTGGCTCTGCTTGGCACTCTCTCTCGAAACAGGGCTGCATGGCAAAGCAATCATTCTCCAGATTAAAAACCCCCTCGCTGCTCTTCTTATACTTTATTTAAAGCACAACCCTGCTCTGTTTTCAGCTCCAAGGGGAGAAAAAACCTCAAGAGGTAAGTTAAGAGGAGAACAGGGCCAGGACTCAGCATATGATTTTTTTTTCTGGGGCAGGGGCAGCTGTTGATGTCCTGCTACCTGATTCTCAAGAAGCAATTAAAAATACATCCAAATTTAGAAGAACTCATAAATATTGACTAAATATATTTATAATTTAGTGATTGTATTTTGAATATAAAAGTGTGTAGTTGACTTGTACATTGACCAACAATGTCTTGATACGAACACTACAACGGCAAACAACTAACTAAAAGGTTGAGTTTGGGTAACAACAATATCTTGTGTTGATTTTAGTGGAAATGAAACAGTTGTTCTCGGCATGTATAACACAGGAGTTCTAACATAAGCAGATATAAATACAGTAAGATTGCATGACTACTCATTAGTCTCCATCCTTGTCACATTTAATTTCACTTATTTCGTATATATGTAACCAACCCAAGGACATTTATGTGGTTTCCTTTATTCCTTAATTCAAAGTGTGTAGTTCAGTTTTGTCCTCAGAAGAGACCGTCTCAATGAATTCTGTATACTAGGCAGAACAAAAAAAAAAACAAAAAAAAAAACACTTGTTTGTGTCTTGTTCTGGTCCTTAGACCTTTTGGTATTCAACTAAAAATAAAAATGAAATTAAAATAAGAAGAAGATTGACCAAAAATATATAACGACTCCACTGGTTTAGCTATTTTAAAAATACACATTTTTTTCTGTGTGAATTTTTGAGTGATTGTATTATGTGTATTCAAATAAGAGCAATAAATTACTTGTTGTTGTGGCATTTTTTTTTTTTTTTTTATTGAGTCTTTGCTCTGATATTAACAGGATCAAGACCTCCTCATAGACCTCTGCTCCTCGGGTGGCAGCCTATAGGTTTCTCTAAAAACATTAATGCAGGAACACAGAGTTCATTAGTTTCCCTCCATGTAGAATACACTAATCACCATCTGAGATCTGTTTTCAGCGACAGCTCTACTGTCTGTCCTCCCCCTGTGGCTACTCCCAACATGTGTAAGGTCAGGTAATGATGGTGGACAGAGATTTCAGACCAGGAGCGAAGGTCTGGTGGTTAATTATCCACTGCACCACATGCTGATTAATCAGCTGTGAGATGACAAGGCTGACACTGTTAAGGATTTTAAACCTTCCCGACTGCTCATCAAGGATTTTGTGAAAAGAGCGTGCTAACCACAAATTGGGAATCAAGTAGAAAGGTGTGAAAGTTTGATCTTCAGGAAACAGTGTGGTCTTCCAGAGAATTTAATGATTGCCTCAGCATACCAGAACTACAAGGTTATGATGATAATTGTCAAACTTCTCAATTCTGACCCCTCACGCTACTAATGATTTTTGGTCAAGGCAGTAATACAGTACATCCAGGTATGGCAAAGAACGAGTAAGAACAAGTAGTATTACTGTATTGTTTGTTGCAGCGTTGTTGCTGTAATTATTGTAGGAGAAAAGGAAAATATATCTATCACATCTTCCCAGTGTTAAAACATTTAATTAAAAATTGTAAATAAATTTTACGTAGAAATTAACTGTGTTTGACAGATTTGACAGATTGTGTATTTTTAACACTTCAGTACATAAGTCAAGGAGATCATGTTGATTATTAATAATTATTAATTTAGTAAAATAAAACACACACCCCTATCCATACCTTGTTTTTTTTTTCAAAATGGTTCATTATATAATGAGGTTTTTTTTTTGTCTCTCCACAACTGATGATGCAATGTGGTTCCTACAGCAACGACCATCTCTTTCACATTTCCACTAATCTTAAGTGCCAATACTATGCTGACATTTTTTTTAAAATGGAGAAAAGCATAGCTCAGGTTTTTAGCAGTGCCAACAGACAAAGTTGACTCTGAGACACAGGCAGATTAGAAAAGGCTACGGACAAAATAAAACTTTAAATACATGCTGCAGATACTACAAACGTGTTAATGGGGAAAAAAAAAGATAACATAACACATGTATTGTCTGCGATAATTATAGTGAGGAACAGAGGGATGCATCCTTTTTCAGTGTTAAAATAGTTCCTTATCAAATATGTTTGTTCTCTTATTAATTTTAGCTGTTTTATTAATCATTTTACTGGAAAAAAAAAACATGCAATGAACCCTGCATAAAGTGAATATAGAATGAATAGAAAAGTAAATATAAAGAGTTATTTGTTAAAACACATAACTCTCAATAACTACATATTTGCATTTGGTATATGTTTTAAATATATCAACAAAGTTAACCCGTTATTCTCCAAATTATGAATTACGTAATTAATTTTTAAACTTAGATAAGTGAATCCAGAGGTCAGATTGACTGCTTGTGGTTGTTCAGGTATATCTGGATCGCGGTGATCCTATGATAATGTTATGTGTCATTACTAAAAAGTATTTAAAGTATAGTCCCCAAATGACAATACATGTGTTGTTTGCTCTGAATAATGTAAAATGGGTCAAAATAACTTTCAACAAAAGAAAACAAAGAAGAATAAGACAGAAAAGTAATGATTATATTGACGTCCCTGTTTTACCCAGTTCTTAGTTATCTTTGTTATTAATAGGAGGACTTCATTACAGTTGCCTTTCTACTTCTTTTCCCTGCGTCATATTTTTTTGCTTTCAAATAATGTTTTTTTTTTTTTTTCTTCCAAAACAGGTGAGTGTTGTTTCCCATTATCAGAGAGGAACAAGATGGAGGTTGGAGAAGTCAGTGAAACAACTGAAAATAAAAAAGGGAAATACACAGAAACAAGAATGGCATTTGCACCCAAGAGATTGGTTCTCCCAACCGAGGGAGAAATCAAAGGATAGAGGCATTATTTCTCAATTTCTTCTTCTCAGATTAAAGTGGATTCATTTTTTTTTTCATCTGGGTAAGTGTTCTGAAAAAGAGTCACTGATTCAATTTCAAAGACACATGTTGACTTCAGTGCAAATATCAATTGAAATGGTCTAAAATCCACTGTCGTAGGTGAGGAACTAACAACAGGAGAGCACTAACAGTACCACCGCTGAAATGCCAAGTTCCTCTGCCATTTTCTGAGAGCATCCTCCATTCAGGCCTGATTGCCTTGTAGTTAGCAGTTGTCATGCTCAGCACTTTGCCAAAATGAAAACCCGTCACGTAATGTCAACCCATGTAATACTTAACAAAATTCATTTCAAGTCCCCTCATCATACAGTACGACAGTATGAGAATAAATAGATGTGTCTTGTGAGCCCTGTGTTAGGAATTAACTCAAAGAGAAGAATAGAGAAATAGGAAAAAAAATAAACAAAAAAAATTAAGTTAACAAAGGCATATTGTTAGTCATGGATAACCTAGACTACTGTTCCCCAACCTTTTGGAGCCACTAACCAGTTAAATGTCTCGTTCTACGGACTGGTCATTTAGCTGTGGCAGATAAATACCTCTTGATATAATTAAATTTCCGGTGTTCCACTGAAATATTTTCCTACCTATAAAATCTTACTACCTGGATGAACTGTTCATGGGCACAACATGGATTTCTCAAGTGAACACAGCCTATAACTTTCTGCTACCAGACTGGTAAAAAAAAGTTAGAAGCTTGTTTTTGCCCATTTGGCGTTAATCTGGTCCGCCAACTTCCAATTGCAATACTCCTGCCTTTGTCTGCAATGCGACTGTAGATAATAATTCCCCAATAGATAGCATAGCAAAACGCAAAAAGCAATTGAGCATTTAATTGTGACTTTTGTACAAATTCTCAAGTTATCTGCTCCTGACCTGGTCCCTCTGTCAAATTTTAGTGCACAAAATTTTCGTACTGGGTTACAAGTGTTTGTCAGTCAATAGTTAGTTGTAAGCTATTACAACTGGTGGACCAAATAAGCTGCAGTTGTGTGATAGGAGGTAGACAAAGTGCAAAGTTATTAATCACGTTGACATCAAAGATAGTCCATCCGTATATCCATTTTTGTCCACTTATCCATTAACCAGGTCTTGGACGCAACAGTACTCCGTCCAAGATCCTCGTGAACAACCCTCTTTGCCAGGGTTTCAAACCTGCACAGGAGGCGAACCCAGGAATTCCACACCGATCATATAGACACTGCATCTGGACAGAAGCACGAATAAAAAATATGATATTTTACGGAAAAACACAAATTATAGACATAATTTTAATAGGATTGCTAAACCAGACATACACGTATACCTTTAGTAAATATTTAAACACAAATACTTAAATATGCTTCGTTATACTCTATTAGTGATGCAACAGAATCCTATACTACGAGAAAACTTGCCGATACAGTGACCTGGTGCTCCGTAAAAGCTCAACACAAGCAGCTGTGCACCAGTTAGCAAGTGCTGTGTGTTTTTTCACTATAGTTCAGTGCCTCATTGCCCTCATGGGTAGGTTTTTTTTTTTAAGTAGGTCAACAGAAAATAAAACTCGCTGTAAGCATTTTAGGCCTGGTGTCCTCACTGTGGTTTACCCACACAATGCACATCGCATTTTCGACTGAGTTGGTCCTGTTCATTGCATATTTAATAAAATGAAACCCTAATAGCTTCATGTTTAAGATTACTCTTTATACTATAATAAATACTCCAATAAATACATAAATATATATTGTTTTGTTTTAGACTGGCCCTAGAACTAAGGTTTAAGGTATCAGGGGACAGAATGGAATGTGCAGTAATTTTAGACACTTTATTTTTTTCAATACTTTTAAATGTATTGAGTATGAATAAAGCAACATATTAACATATATATACCATCTAAAAAAGTTTCAATATGACCAATCACTAGCCACAATTTTGCGGTGGTCAAGGAAGCAGACTTTGGTCTATAAGGTTTCAGGTACGAATCCGCCCTATCCGAGGACCCACATAACATCCAGTGGGCTCACAGTATGGTGCAGTGTGATTTGGGTGGCAGTCGTGGAGATTGCTGCTTTAGTTCCTGGTAACGGATGAGAAGATTAAGACAAATGAACATTATTTTAAATTTGTGTCTTTGCTTTAAGGCAAACAAATGCATATATTCAATGCAACTAATAGTACTTGTAAAAATATTTTCACTTTTATTGAATTATTATGTAGTTGTGAGCTAAGCCTCTTCAGTACTGAGTGCTGGTTTGAGCCTAAAGCCTACTATAAACTCTAAAAACAAACAACAAAACACAAGTAGAAGGTGTTTTTGCTTTCTCCTCTTTGTTATTGATCTCTGTGATCTACCGTGCTGCGGTGACGCCTGCAGTGGATGTTTTCAGGTTGCACAGGTCACATCTGGCTATGTGCACATCATTGGGTTAAGAAATGATGACAACCCATGGACACTCCATTTTACACCTATTCGCCACTGAATCTCTAGGCTTTGAATACCCCGTCCTCAGATGGCTGGAATGAAAGAGGGACAGTTATACATATTTCAAGGCCCCAAGGATCCACAAAGGGACTTAGGAATAAAGAGGTACGAACCTTTGAACTAAACAAAGGTCTATCACCCATATTTCACATCAGATGTGCTCTGTGTAGCCCGTGTAAGGGCCCAGGATGTGGAAGAATAGATGGCAGTATAGAGGAACCAGCATGCCATTGCAGACAGGTTGTCTGAGTGTTGTCTGCATGTCCCATGACCCTGATTCCATTTCTGTTCAATGAAAAAACCAATGTGGCCTCGTGCAGCATGTGTGGGTGCCTTTGAATTGGACCGGGGACTCAAAACAACGGGCAGGATCAGTTGCATTAGTTTGATTAAAGTGCTTCGCCAAGACACAAGCACTTGTGCTCTTAAAACGCTAGATGAAAGAGTAGTGCGCAGGCGAGGGCTAAAGCCTTGCTGACCCCTCTCTCTTGGTTTCTTGGTCTTGAAAAAAAAGGTGCTTTTGCTTTCAGCGCAGGTCAACAAAAGACAGAAAAAGGTAGAGTGAAAGCAATCAAAAGCTATTTTCGCAAATGATCTCTAATTGGCTCTTTCTTCCCTATATTTGCAGGAACGCTGTGATTTTGGCCTGACTTAGCCGCTTTAAAAGCTTTTGCTGAGAGTGGACTACTTAAGAGAAGTGACCATTACACAAGTATATATACAATAATAGAAACAGAGTCTGTAACCTTAAAAAATAGATTACTCCTGAATTGCAGCAGATAACCGAGTTGAATTTATCAGATGAAAAAAAAAATTACAGATTTCAAAGGAAATATATGACATGTGGTTAAAAACAAGACTCTGAGCACTGCAGTAGTGCTTCTCAAAATAATTGGGTGTAATAACCGTCTTGGTCGGACGACAGTTGGGTTTAATTTAGCCATGCTTGACAGGAATTGGTTTAGATAATTACAAATGCTAGATGCTGTCGTCTCTTTAACCATCAAAATAATATACAACAAGCTCCAGACTTCCACAGTGCATCTGTATAGGTGTCACACCAGACGAGCTTTGCTTTTTATTACAGCTATAATTTGAGAAACATGTCAGGGGAAGTCAAAATGGGGTGGGGGAATGTGACAGTGCTGCTCAGGTATCATTGTTCAGAGTAAAAAAAAATAAACAAGATTTTTTTTTTCCTCCTGTTCCAGGGATGAGTATGCTGGGGAGAAAAAAAAGTCAAGGCGATCAGCGCTGTTATAGATTTTGATGATACATTTTCTCAATTATTTAGACAAATGATAGAATTTCATAGGGAGAGGGGGGTCTACGTGCCAAAGATACTCCAAATTAGCCTTCAAGAACAATCCTCACTGTGTGTATACAGCAGCAGCGTGACTGAACAAAGGATCGGCATAAATTACCTTTAGATGTCAATCCTGATCGCACGCACCCGGTTTTCTTTTTGTTTTCATGTCGTCTATTCATCTCACACATGGATGACATTAAAATGAAAGTCTCTTCGCTCTCTTTCTGCAGCGCCACCAACAGTACTCGGTGATGCTCTCTCTGTCACTTGAAAGTGCTACAGATTTCTGAAACCACAGCTGGCCCCCCGGCTTGACTGGCTTACACTCAGGCTGCTTCTAAACTTTCCCTACTTAAGGAGTTGTCAGCACTGGAACAGGTGGTGTTTATGCAGATGAATAAACACATTACTGTGTGCTCATCCCTTTGGTTTAAACATTAGCGTCAAAAATGTGAGAAATCAGATGTTCATCTTCTGTTTCATGCAGCAGTGCACTGAATCTGAATGTCTTGGTTTCTTTCTCTTCTGTTTGGATACTTTAACGTCGAATTACATTGAGTCGTTGTGGTTGGATTCTAGATGTATAAATATATCTGTCAATTGATGAGTGGATTTAATGATAACCAATACAATTTACAACTGTTTTATTTGAAATTTCCTAGCATACTTTCAATATGCTAGGAATAAGTATAGTATGCCAGGAATAAGTAAAATATTTACTGTGTGCTCTATCCCAGTGGTCCCCAACCACTGGGCCGGGGACCGGTACCGGTCTGGGGGTGAATTAGTGCTGGGCCACAGAGTAATGTTTTCTTTTGGCCACATCTGGCTATTATTTCCACTTGGTCCATACCCATATCAACAAAAGAACAGAACAATAGAATGTGTTAAGGTGCAGATTCTTTGGCGAAGACATGTTGAGCCCAAACGCAGGACTTTTAAATTTACAGAAAAGAACAGAACAACAAAAACCTGACATAAACTAAATATAAATTTCATAAACATACACTCAGGCACATGAACTCTAAACTTAAATCTTCCTAAATGATTTGGCTACTCCAGCCCAAACTTGATAACAAACCCCAGACATCTTAAAACAACAACAACAACAACCACCACACAACCAACCTTGACAAGACAATGATCCAACCAAGACTGAGTGAGGGAGAAGGGTATATATATATACTAAGGACACCAGGTGGAACGAGTGAGACTGACAAAGACACAGGTGACTGTGATGACGCCGATTACCCAACACCAGACAACAGCAGGGAAAAGGAAAGAGACAGAGACAGACAGACCTCGCAAGAATGGCTACGATTCCATCATCAATAATGCAACTATATTTGATTAGGAAATATTTTCTAAGTGAAGAATAAAACTATAAACTCAAAATGATGCAGAGTCATTTATACAAGATTCTTACTTTTTATACCACGTGGTAGCAAAAAGTTATAGGCTGTGTGCACTTGAGAAATCCTTGTTGTGCCCATGCACAGTTCATTTGGGTAGGAAGATTTTATAGGTAGGAAAATATTTCACAACACCAGAAATTAAATTGTTTAAGGGATATTTATCAGCCACAACTTTACGACCGGTTCATGAAAATATTTACATTTAACCGGTCTGTGGCACAAAAAAGGTTGGGCAACACTGCTCTACCCTATTGATCAAATCCAACATTTGCAGTTGTTAATTGATGAAATGGTACCATTACTTTCTCAGATGAAAAATATATACATTTTTCTAAACAACCTTGATTAGATAGACTGAATTTTTTTTAAGTAGATTTGGTAGCTAGAAAAACTGGTTAAATTTAGACGGGAGACTAGGACACTAGTAGACCGGGGGCCGTCATTCAATGAAACATGTGCTCCACTGGCCTTGAGCTGCCTTTGTTTCGGCAACATTGTGAGCAGTGGCTAAGACACTAAAGTCCCTATTGTCCAAGTCAACTTGACCTGACCTGGCTGGTTAAGCTGAGGCTTTGTGAACAGCAAATTGCTTCAACTAGGTGGGGCTGCTGCTTTGTCTGGCCACGGACATGAAATAACCTTATAGTTAAAATTTGCATTCCCCTAGTTAATGCAGTGAATAAAGTAGAATTGTTCACTTTAGTGAAATACCAACCTACCAGACCGTCAGTGGAGCAGACCCTCGGACTCACTGGGATCTGATTTGTCTTTATTTAACAGCAGTGTTTGAGTCTGATACAAATGCCTGGACATGGACTTTTGATAGAAGAATTTGAAGCCAATCAACGGTTTGTTCTCTCTGGCAGTAGCGTTACAGCTAGAGGGCCAAACACCTTAGTGTGAGCTCCTAATCACATTTCACCTCTCAGCAGGCCCACACTTGAAAAACATATCCCCCATTGCAAGATTTTAGTGTCAGTCTAACGTAAGTTTATCTTCAAACGGTCTTGAAAGGAAGATAGCATATTCCATTCATTCAGCATGGGTAAGGAACATATAAATTGCAAGGTCAATATTTGCCTATATTTTATAATTAATGAAAATTCACACAAAGTGAATTAGTGAGACAAAGGTGATGATGGGTGAATATTAATTTGATAAATTCATGTTTTTTTCCCATTGTGAGAATTAATGTATAATTATTTTACAAATTATATCCTTACTTATATCCAAAACTGCGAGCATTTTTTTTTTTTTTCGTTTTGAATTATTTTTATCAACTGGTCAATTTGACCCTTCACTTATACATTATTTACTCCTACACTCATAAATCCCAATGTTGAATTATGACTGCTTATATTTAAAACATGATATTTTAATTCCGAGGCATTTTTGTTTTCCATACAATATAATCAAAATATGTTGGTGTTCAATCTATGTTATATTCTGTTTTTCAGACACACATGCCCATATTTGCATAGTGAGGTAATAGATAAAAGACAGGATCTGGTTAAGCTGTATTTCAAACTCAAATATTGTTCACACAGATCATTTCTAAGTGATTTAAGCATGTCAACGTTGTTATTGTTGTCCAGTCATTCTTACGTTGTTAAAGAAGGACCTGTACATGATTCATGTGAGTAAATACTAGTTTGGTTTTCTTTACATTTTTTGTCTTATTGATTTATTTTCTCTTTTATTATATCTGGATGAACATCATTGCATTAATTGCATTTTGAAATAAATCAATTAATCAAAAATGAAATAAAAGTTATTTAAAACCTGTTTAACTGATTAAAGGAACAATATCGCATTTTGCTCGACAGAGAAACAAAACCAGAAACATTACAACTAATATTTTCTAGAACAGAAACACTTATATAAAAGAAGTGGTAATATAGAATGGTTACTGGTTAATATCAGTTTTATTACATTATTTAAAAATTCTGCAAATCCTACAGTCAAAGGCATTGGTATCCTAGTCCAGTCTATGGTAGCCTACAGTGACCTGATGATGTTGACTTCCTGTGACGTTCACTGACTGAATGGAGAGAGTGGGTGGACCATCAGACTATATGGGGAGGACTGACTACCAACTACTGTCACATCACAAAGACAACAATAACAGGTCAATATTGGAGTCTGTCAAGATGAAAAATGTTAGTTTTAGACAAAATATCAATGTATTTGTCCATGTTAATGATGGTCTAGTCATGAAATATTGTAAATGTGTTTTTAGGGAAACCATGGGGGGAATTCGCAGAACAATATCATTGAAGGCGTCTGTACACAAATCCATCATTGGATGTCGCATTAGCACCAATCCTATGTCCCACCCACTTAATGCATCTCTGACTGTTCCAATACAATATGAGCAATAACATAGTCTTTAAATATATACCAAATCTAAAGAAGAATGAGAATTATTTAAAGAAAGTTTAGAAAAAAAACATAAAATGAAACTGTGAACTAACTCCACATGGTAATCTAATGGTTGTTTCATCATTCACCTCCTACCCCAACATCTAACAGGTACAACACGGCAAACACTCATATCATCCACAAGCATTCCATCTATTGCTAATTATTCAAAGAGTCTCCTATTAGGCAATTTCACATCCAACCTTAGATCAACACTTACTCAGTCCTCAGGGATTCATGGCTTACAGCAGCAGTTAAACAGACAACAGTTCAAAGGATTGGGTTCTCTCTCCGAGGGAAGAACAAGAAAATAGGACAATGGTAAAGTAAGAGAAAAAAGCAGTCCATGCAAGTATATGGCTTTGATGTTCTAATGGGTCCTTCTTTTGGATAAAATATGTTGGTTTCTTTGCTTAAATGGGGTTAAAACAAGGAACAAGTGTAGCCCCCAAATGAAGGAGTCGTCTTAATGACGCTGCAAGCTTCATAGCATTTTCTCAGCCTTTCAAGTAATTAAAGTGAGCAATGTCTATGATGATATGATGAGATCTCAGGGCTGAGACCTAAGTCTCAGCATGATAGAAGCTCTAACAATGTATCTGACTTATTTCTGTTTTCAGACTTTCGCATTACACTACATCTTTATAAAGAGATGCATGCTATCTTAAATGGATCTCAAAAGCCAGTGCTGGATAAATGCCTTCTATGAGGGCAGAAAAAATGGCAAATCACAAAGATTCTGAAGAACAATAAAAAATACTAAGACTTTCTGATGGTTAGAATCATTGAAAGTGTGAAGCCCTTTCTAAAACTTTAGAAATTGCTTGTACCTTCGTACTTCGCTCATACTCCTTAACTATTTAGATTTTATGTCTGTATTGGTGCCATTCATTTGCTTCTTAATAGTAGATCAAGCAGCATTGTAACCTCAAATTGGAATCCTATGTTGACACCATTAGATACCTCCTGATGCAAGATCTTTGCAATGAGAAGTGAACACAGTCTGAAACTATTTGGCAGCACAAGTGACTTATATCTGAGTGGTTGAGTGGCTGAGATGGAGGTAGTGACCACTTCCAACATCTCAAATCTTGTACACCACAATGTCCTGTCACATACTTTAAATTTTAAAAATCCCTTTGTGATTCCAAGTTGTCATTAAACACATACTTTGGTGTATTGGTGAAACCACTTTTACCAGTAAAAGTCCTCAGTGAGTTAATTTTCCATTGACTCACTGACTCATTGACTGAATTTTAATTTTTACTGCCCCGTCATTGCTCCTTAGGGCCGTAACCTTTCAAGTACACTCGGCATTGGTCTACGGTTTTGGCTTGCCAAGCAAATTCAGATGCAATAGAAGCATCGAGGAGACATCAACCTCCTTTCCAGTCACCAACAAGATTGAGACCTTAAAGCCATTAACTCACATCAGTACGTTATGGCAATGTATGCAACAGTAAAGAGATGTTGGTTCCAAGACATTGGAGATACTGACTCAGACCTCTAAATGATTTTCTAAAGTTCATTTGTTGGGCTCAGAATGGAGTCCTTAGAGAGAGAAGGCATTCCAAAACTTGACTGTGAAAGTATGCTACACAGAAGATGCTAACTTTGGTTGGCAGTGGAGGCCTAGTGGTTAGGGAAGTGGAGTTGGGTCCTCAAGGCTTCAGGTTAAAATCCACCAGGTTGCCAATGAGGTGTTCTGAGCTAAGTCCAGTCCCAACCCACATTACTTCTTGCGGGCTCACCACCAGTAAGGCTCACAATATGGCGCAATGTGATGTGGGTGCGCCACTTGCCTCTGCGACCCAGCAATGGACAAGCAGATGAATAAATGGTAACTTTGGCGAGTAGTAATCGATCTCAATGTGGCAGCCACGAGACCAGTATCTAATAAAAATATTAGGATGAAGCAAGTGGCCTCAGAACTTCAGATGGAAATACCGCTCTGAGTAGAAAAAAGTTGGAACTCCTAATGCGATGCCTTGATGTATAGCATTGAGTGACGACCAGTTGAAGAGAAGAATTGAAAGGAAACTTGGCAAAACCAGGGCCCATTTCTACAGTAGCCAGCTGAAACTTCTACACGACAGTAAGCAGGTTGCAAAGGGTCATGAAAGTTGAATAAGCCTAACAGTCTCTAGAAAATCACCCTGGCCAGAAAAGCTGCAGTAATTCACTTCACTCATGCTGAAGTAGGTGAACAGACTCTATCCTGGAGTGCTGCAGAACTAGCTTAATCTCACTAAATCTGAAGCAGAATCTGCGCTCTTGCATCTGAATTATCGGCACAAGATCTGACAGCCATGAAAAGGACCCGACACACACACTGTGGACTGCTACACCACTCAAAAGCAGGAGATAAATGGGAGTTCAGGAAGCTTTACCTGTAGAGATCAATGAGCGCAGCATAGTTTAAAAAGGAGTTGTCAAATCATGAGATAAGTAAAGGTACAAAATTGGCAAGCAGAGCAAAATCCAGAAAACACAAAGAAGTGCCTGAACACAGGAACACTTCACAGAACATTGTTGGAATGCTTGGCATGAAGAGACAAAGAGGGTCTGACACAAAAGACGGGGGCACGGAATATTTACACACAGAGATGATGATCACAACAAAAAGAAAACACAGGAGGACAGGAACTGGGAATCGTGTGACAGAACACAAAATATAAAAAAAACATAATAATGTACAAATGAAGCAGTACAGGAATTAAAATGGGAAGGGGAAAGTACAATTTAGTTGGTGCATCTAGAGGAGAGAGCAATAGTCAATATGCAAGGCTTTCTCTCAGCGACTACATTAGGACAAAAGGGTAGAAACCTTTCATTTTAGAACACAAAATCAGAGAGTTGGTTCTCAGATGGTAGATTTTCTCACTGTTTGGGGAAAATATAGAATTTGGAACAAAATGCTGCCTGAAGAATCAAAGTCATTGAAGGTAAAATGACACAAGGACGAATGGAGTCAAAAAGTACAAAACAACTAAACTGTAAACATATAACAATGGACGTTGTCATTCGGTTCGAATGCGGGAGTCGTATCATTAAAATAAATATGATCATGGAGACCGCAAAGAACTTCACAAGGCCTGCCCCTAAACCACTCAGAACAGTCAGAATGCTAATTCAGGGGTAATTTCATTTGCTCTTCAGCTCCCCCTCTTGAGGCTGATGAGCGCACGCTGCTTTGATGTTACTGCTGTGCAGTGGCAGAAACAACACCACCATCAGAACTAGAGCCTGTCACTTAAAATATAATACCGTTAGATCTGTTACTTTAAACTTGAAGCAATTAGCTGTTGTCGAGCAATAATGTGTCCTGACATTGCTGCGCTGTGATGAGCCCCTAATTGCTCTGGAAAATTGAAGCTTTTGACATCATTGCTGACAGACTTGCTTACCTGGCACCGTCACATGTGGTTGTGCAGCCATATGTGAGGGCACCAGGCTGGAACCTGAAAGGTATTGAGCGTTTCTGCCATCAACTGTCCTGTCAGTTGACGTAAAAGAGAGAGAAAGAGACAGAGCGCTAGAGAAGGGGACAAAGGTGGAAGCTGTCTGGATTTGCTGAAATGATGAGGCTGTTAAATGTATGATGTGAGCTAGTGAGACTGTAAATTTTAGTGGGGCCCTGCTGCAGATGCTCATGGCCTTGTCTGGGCTGTACAAGGTGACTAGCAGAGGACGGTGGAGACTTTGTGTAAACAAGACTGCGCCGAGCAGTTTTGTAAACATAAACATACTTAATACATGTTTTTATTTTGACATTGTAATAAGACTACTAAAAATTGTTTTCTTTTTTTTGTGTGTGTGAATGAATGTTATGTTTGTTATTAAAATGGGAATTAACAAGATAATAACATGGTCTTTCTTACTATTATGATTATTATTAATATTATTGTAGGTGTTATTATTATTGGTATTATTATTACTTTTATTTTTTTAATCATTCTTTACCTGCTTGTCTGCTGCCAGGTTGCAGGGACAGCAGTCTCCACAACTGCCACACAAATCACACTGCACCATACTGTGAGCGTTCTTGCAAAAATTGGAGATAATACTAATTATTTTTTTGTAGAAGTTGTATTGGATGTACGTGTTTTTGTGAGTGAGTGCTTTCATATGCAGTTAAAAACTGGAGGAAATACTGTGACACCTTAATGAAATGCAAATAAAAATATATATATAAAAGACAATTAAAGTTTCAGAACTAACATATCGCTTAACCATACATGGAGACGGTGTATATTTATGTTGGAGAAGGACCGTGTAGAAAGAAAACAGCCTGTGTGACGCATGTGTGATATTGCATCACACCTAGAAACACTTTAGCACCGGCATTAAAATGAATCAGTGATAATTGGTGCAACATC
This sequence comes from Paraplagusia blochii, assembly GCA_016785265.1. Classification (NCBI taxonomy): domain Eukaryota; kingdom Metazoa; phylum Chordata; class Actinopteri; order Pleuronectiformes; family Cynoglossidae; genus Paraplagusia; species Paraplagusia blochii. Next base: position 147,022 of record JAFBJS010001123.1, on the reverse strand, counting down.
GAGTATATCGTTTTTTTTTTTACTTCATGATGATTTTAGGATTTTTTTTTTTCACATTTCAATTTTCCGTCAAGTCTGACTATTTTCCATAGACTGTATAGACAAGTGACTGTGAGACAAGCCGCCGCGTGATGTCCAAGATGCAGATGCAATAGAAAGAAAAAAGAAAAAAAAAAGATTTTTGTCTCTTTTACCCTTAATATTCTATTTCTGCCCTTTAAATCATTAATGTCTATGATGGTAAATGTGGAAAAATAAGTCCATCACTCGAATTCTGTATATTTATTTTGTATGCTTTCATTTTGACTGAAATGATAAAATTGGTCTTTAATTGATTAATTGATCTTGATCCTTTATCGCCACACAGCGCAAGTCGCACGCGCGGCTACTTGTAGAACGGAAGATATACATTTCTCTGGTAAATGTGTAACCTTTTTATATAACAAATAGCGTGATGGGAGGATGGAGGGCGGTGAAATTAGTGTTTAGTGAGCGATCCATGATACGTGATAATGACAGGCCAAGGAGAGCAAGTGTTACCTTATTATTGTAATGAAAAAATATCCCACCGAAGCGTCAGATGGGAGAAGTGGGGGACCGGGGGGGGCGGGCAGAGGGGCAATTAAAGTGCTCGACAAGGTTTCCTTGAGGCAAGAAGGAGACGAAGAAAATGGCTCTCTAAAGCCCATCTGTTCTGGATAATATTCTACATGTAAAAGAAGAAAGTCTAATCCTCTTTATTCAAGTCTGTTGCCCTTTTCTCCAGCAGCACTGATTGTGTTTCCACCACTACCAACCACAGAAGCCCCGAGCTCTTTCTGCTCTCTTCTCCAGCGAAGTACGCCTCACATATGTCATGATATAACACGAGTTATACTCCTAATAATATTAACAAAATAAAAGTTTCGTTCGACTAATAAACAGCTCTCTATATTTAAGGTGTAGTTCTCGCTTTGTGTTTTCTTCAATAATTTCCTCAGAGAAATGTAACTCGAATAAACAAAACAGCATCTTTGGGGAAAAAAAAATATTTGCGCAGAATTTTCCCAAATAAACGTTCTAATCGCGTATCAAAACCTACGGTCGACTAATTAAATCCGCAGACTTGTGCGTGAGGTGTGGCATCACACTATTTATTCACTGCTACCGCTGCAGCTGCATGGATGTCAATGTAAATATTCATGTATGTCGTGGCTTATTATTAATGAACTGGAAACCAGCCGACACATCATCACCACCACAACCATCACCCGGAGAGCGCGATAAATAAATAATAGCGTGTAGACTTTATGCATATCAACAACACGCGCTGGTGGCACAATGTACCGCTGCATATGCTGCTGCTGCTGCTGTAGTAGTAGGAGTAGAGGTGCAAGAGATTAGTCTAATATTTGCAGCTGCGATGAAATCGTCGGTCTTTAAGCCGCGACCGTGCGCTGTAACTCCAGTTTCCAGTCCGTCCTGCGGTGCAGCTTAGTCGGGGGACCACAGTTCCGCGTGTTATGGTGTGCGTTTTATTTTGAAAGGGACTGGATGCGCAAATGTGAAAAAGCCGTGTTGACGCATCGCTTGGCGAAACGTACGTGTTTTGGTGAAAAGTGAGAGCAGCGGGGCCTGTGTTCTGCATCACAGTTTCCACGCAGTGAGAGAGTGAGTGAGTGACAGACACGCGGGGCTTCATTAACATGTGTTCGCCGCGATAGAAGGTTAGGAGTACAGACAAATCTGAAGACACAGACACAGGCTGCCGGAGTGAATGGTAAAAATTCAATAGGGATGAAACAAATACTGTCTTTCTTAGATATTATTATTATTATTATTATTATTATTATCATTATTATTATTATTATTATTATTATTATTATTGCAGCTTGTCCCTTTTTTAGGGGTTGCCACAGCAAATCAACATTTTCCATTCTCCATATTCTACTTCAACCACCTCCATGTCCTCCCTCAGTGCATCCATAAATCTCCTCTTTGGCCTTCCACTTTTCCTCTTTCTTCACTCTTCTTCTTATCATTCTTATTATTATTATTATTATTATTATTGGGGGTGGGAGTCCCGATTGCCACACAAAAAGTCCCCGGTTCGAATTCGCCTGGTCCTTAAATTCCAGTCCTGACGGGTGTCAGTGGTTTGGGGGTAAGGATGGAGGAGGGAAGAGGGAGGGCGGGGGGTGTCGCGCTAGAAAAGGGCATTCGGCGTAAACCGCAAAACTGTGTCAAATCGCATTGCGGTCTTTCCTTAAGGGTGAATTAATGCACTTCCATACAGCCGCTCTGCACCGATGCTGCAGTGTTTAGGTGTTAACAACAAGGGAAGAAAATGCATAATGTGTAAGAAAAAAAGGGGAAGAGAGAGAATGTGTTTAAAACCCAATTCCTCTCAACCGAACTACTAGTCAACATCTCCTTGGTTGTCCAGTTCCCAGCGTCTGATTTTCCCTGTTTCTTCTTGTTTAACTCCGCTCACGCTGGGAAATTTAGCCTCATTGTCTGTGTAAGAAACAGCTGTGAAGACGTCGATAAATTCCCAGAATGGACGCGCACGCGCACAGAAACCACACTTACACGCAACATCAAACTCCAAAACGCTAAACAGTCGTGAAGGCCGCCTTCAACACACACACACACACACACACACACACACACACAGCCGTGACACAACTGACAACTTTGTACACTCCAAACACAGTATGTAGGACAAACACAAAAAATACGACGCTGCAATGTCACAAGACACAGCAGAATAAAAAAAAAACAAATCAGTAATACAACAGATCTCTACGTCAGTCGTGCAATGTTTACCAGCAGAGGATGCGAGAAGGGATGCAAAAACGGACTCCTCCGCTGAATATACATCCGAATAATAATAATAATAATAGTAATAATAATTATGATAATGGCAGATGTATTCGTTCCCATACGTGTTCTCAGAGTGTTTTTCATTGTAGGAAGGTGAGTCTAACAGAAACCGCTTTACACTCTGATGTGTCATCACTTTTTTTTTATTCATTCACTTGTTTTCTTCATCTAATAAACTTTATAAGTTTATTTGCTAATGTAAGTGTATGTGTACAAAAGACAAACAAACAGATAGGGCGTCATACTTCTCGCTTGGTTGGTCCGGTTTGAGTTACGGACCCAGGACACCAGTCGTTTTTGTTCATAAAATTTTAAATAACAGCTCCTTCTCTTTGTTTCTTCATGTAATGTTTGTTGTTTAGTTTTGCTTTGTTGTCTTAAAGGAGGATGGAGAATAGAGTCCTTCTCTGATTTTGGCTCCGGTGCAGCACGTGGTTCAGTAAATCTCTGCCCGCTCGTTCTCTGTCCTTGTTGTTTTCCTTTATGTGTTATGATTAGTTTTGGTTTAGTTTTTTTAGTTAGTTTGTTTGTTTGTTTGTTTTCTATTATCGCGGATGCGGTGTACCAGGCATCGGGGTAGAAAGTGGGTTCAACGCAGGTTGTCCCCCGGGCCCTAGTCCGTGGATGAGCACCCTGGGGACCAGCGGTCTCTGGAGACTGGGGTGCGGTGTAGAAGGAGTCCGGTACATGCTGCTGTACATGGCTGCGGCGGCCGCGGCAGCTGTGGTGCTGTCGACCGAGCCGAGGAGACTCGGGTGGTAGAAATAGGGCGACGGGAACATCCGTTGTAAGGCTGAGTAGTTCCCTGCTTCGGCCAGGAGCTCCAGCCCCACCGCCGTCTGTCTTTTCCACTTCGTCCTGGGAAAAAAAAAGAAAAGAAACCTGATCAAAATACAACGAATTAATTATTTAATAGCCCAGTCTCTAAACAGGTCCCTGAACGCATCTCTAATTGGCTCACACATCCCTAATTATCCCAGGCTGGAGCTTTAACTGTACAACCAACAAATAAAATGATGATTTCAAAGACTTGTTGGTTTTTTTAACAATAAAAAAGCGGATTGTGCACTACATAACATTTTGGTAGATATTGAAAATAATACTAATGCAGAGAATTGACATAAGTGGCAACATGAGTGAGCGAGGCAACACCAATCCAGACATTCAAGGATGACTTATAAATCTGAACATTTTGTAACTCTGTCTATCTATCTATCTATCTATCTATCTATCTATCTATCTATCTATCTATCTATCTATCTATCTATCTATCTATCTATCTATCTATCTGATCTGATTGAGTTTTTAGATGTTACATTGTAGCTGACACAGGTGTAAGGATGTAAAAACAGCCTCGGATAAATTGAATGAATGACATCCCATGGAACAAAACTATAATTTACATTCTGGACACTGGTGTCTAGAGCTGAGACAGTAAATAAGGCGCAACCTTTAAGGGTTTAAGGCTCCATATCTGTATCACTGCCGCTGATGATGATGATGATGATGATGATGATGATGATGATGATGATGATGATGATGATGATGCAGTGAAGTGGCGGTGCACTGTTGTTGACCTACCGTCTGTTCTGGTACCAGGTCTTGACCTGCGTGTCGGTGAGGTTGAGAGCCGCGGCCAGGTCCATGCGGTCCTGAACACTAAGGTATTTCTGTCTCTCGAAGCTCCTCTCCAGCTGGTTGAGCTGATGGTCAGTGAAGGCCGTGCGCGCTTTGCGCGGCTTTTTGGAGCGCACCGGCGGACTGTCTCTGCTGCTCGATATCTCCCTGTCTCCATCTTCTTTAGTCCCTGCGTGGATGCAAACGTTAGGGATGCAGTTTGGCCCAGGTGGAAGACATAATCCCACTTCTCATTCAATGTAGGATTAAATTAACACATATCCAAACCAAAATGTATAAATATAATCTCATGTTTCTTTTTATTTAATTTATATACACACCATGTAGATATTTGTATATAAAAAACTACAATGCACAATGACTTAAAAAACTTTTTATACTATTTTGCTTTTCAATTCTGATGTCGCATCACTGGGTCAAATGTCCTGTCTATTTTCTGATATGATAAAATCTGGCAGGAATAAATACTCATTTTGTATTTAAGAAAAACGTGTGTTTTGTCACTTTCATGTAGGGCTACGTGAAACACTAATGAAAACAGGTTAGGGATCATCAGGAGAAAAAAAAACGCAGAAGAAACGCAAAGGCAAAAATCACGGCCGGGCTGATGTTGTAATGTTTGTTACATCTAATTACATCTTTTAATTCAGTGGTAAAACAATTTAGAAAATAATATCAACTATCCTTTATTTCCAAGAGGACCTCAGTTGGCTTTTCTTGCCTTTTCTCTAACCCCCTGCGCCCCCACGTCCCACTCCTCCTCCTGAAGGAACAACGATCATCTCTTTAAGTTATCCACAGGGGAGAGGATGGAAAACACGGCTTTCATCTGTTTGCACTCTGACTGCAATAAAAAACTGCTACTAATAATAATGGATACTATAATAATAATAATGGTATCGAAACTACTAATAATAGTAATAATAAAATGATTGTCATTTTATATAGTTAATATTATTACCATCGAGATTTTTACAAAGAAATTATAATTTCAAGTATTGTCTATTTGTTTTTATAATTTGTTGTGATAATATAAATATCTTGATAAAGAAAGGTTAGGTTTCTAACAATGATTTTCCTCCATGAAACGACATCATGGTCAGATTTATTAAACTCTTGCTGTGGCACTGACACAGCTGAACCATAAAGTTGATGCATTTTGGATTTTGTCCCAATAGAAAAGTGTATTGACATCGATTTTGGATCTTGATTAATACACTTTCAGGTCTCACCTCTGACTGAAGGCACTCGGTAGCATTTGCTCAACATTTTCTGATTCATCGGTTCTATTTACAATAGTAGCAATAATGATAATAACAAGACTATCATTATTATTACTATTACAATTATAGGAGTATTGCAACAAAATAAAAAAATATTGTTCAGTTTATTTTGTTGTATGCTAAATCGTATCGTAATACATAATAAGAAATCGTATTTTTACCATTTCTTTTTTGTCATTATATTATCATATTTATTTATTATCACATATCACTATAATATTATAATTATAACGTGTTTGTTTTGTATCTTCAGTGCGCTTTTTTCATCTCTACAATTTTACTTTATTTCTAAAACACACAGATTTACAGTATGGTAGATCTTCTTCGTTTTTTAAATACTATTTTTAGGTTTATTCCCAGTTGTGTCGCGTGTTCTCTATATTTTCCAACTCTCCAATTTTGTCCTATGTTGCGCATAATTATGTTATTAAGTTTATTATTTCCGGACGGGGAGAAAAGTTTCATTCTGACACAGCGCGTAGCCGAGACGAGTCTCCTACCGTTACATTTCAAGTCGTGGTGGATCTCCTCCCTCTTGTCCAGCTTGCTCCTGCTCTCCTCCTGCTCCAGCTTCATCGGCCTGAAGCCGTCCGGAGCCGTTGTGGCACTTTCTGGTTTCGGTGTGTGTGACGGACGGTGGTGATGATGGTGAGGCGGCGGAGATGAGGAAGAGGAGGTAGTGGAGGAGGACGAGAGCAGGGTGCTGGTGCTGTAAGGTGCGCACGCGGCCAGCGGCTTGCTGTCCCCGAGAATGTCTTTGATTAGAAAAGAAGAGGTGGCAGTCCGAGCGCCCGCCAACGGCGGCGGTTGGGGCTGCGGCGACAGTTGCGGCGCCTGCGGTAGCTGGATGTGCGGTTGGTTGGCATGTTGGTGGTGGTTGTGATGGTGGTGGAGGTGGTGGTGGTGATGCTGAAGGCCGTTGTCCGGCGCCAGATGCGCATCGGCGCCCGGCTCTGTGGTGACAGAGATGGGGGACGAGGGTTCGGTGCCCCCCACGGAGTCTATGTCCGAGCAGGCCGGTGACGGCGTGGCCTGGCTTCTGAAATCCTGACCTGGGACTGTCCTGCCACCGCCGCCGCCGCAGTGGAACTCCCCGGTGTTCATAAGCACCGCGGTACCAGAATTTAAGGCGCTGCTGGACAAAATTGTGTCTATCCCGAAATTTGACCCGCTGGATCCTTCCATGTTAAGAAAGCGATGAGGCGGTGACGGTCTTCATTCTAAAGGACGGGGCCGGCTGCTCCTGGAGAAGGTGTTGAAATTAGGAAAACAGAAAAGTATAAAAAAAAAGAAAAAAAAAAGAAAAACAAGAATCCAAATGATTGGGATCTTCAATATTGCCGTCCAAACGGTTGCGATCAGGAAACGTAGAAAAAAGACACAGTAGAAGAAGAAGAAGTAGCGTGCGGTGCCTCCATGGATGCTGCGTCGCGTCCCACTTGATTCTGCCTGGATATTGAAGTTTAGGTGAAAAACTTGAGTCGTATATAGAGACATATACAGACAGACACAGACCGAGCGAGAGTCCTCCACATCAACCCCCCCTCCTTTCCTTTTTGTTGCTAATCGCTTCAGTGTTGCTCGACAATGACTTCCTTTGCTGACGTCATGGCCCCACGGCGAGGCGGGAATTTATATTTTATCTTTTATGATAAACTCTCACTCCCCCTCACCTCCCTCCCTCCTTCCTTTCTCTCTCTCTCTCCTTCCATTGGTTTGTATCCTGACCACAACTATTTCACCTCACCAATCAGGGTCTCTTTTCTAATTACAGACACTTCAAGTCGGCCATTGAATTGACTTTACTTCTATGAAGAAGAAAAAAAAACAACCTCCATCTACGAGGCCACATCGGGAATAATTTCCCGCCCAAGAAATATATGCAAAACGTATCAAAATACACTATTTTTTCTTTCTTTCTCGTTTTTTTTTTCTCCCAAAGCGACGAACGGCTCTGTAAATACTTGGTAATTCAATTAAGGAGGACTTATAGCAACAAAACAGCCAATAGAAAAAAAGTTTCAGCCTTCATTTTTTTTCCATTTGGACGGAAAACAAATACGCATTTAATTCGATATTGTTTGGCAGATTTTTGTTGTTGTTGTTTGTTGTTGACAGCGGAACCTACGGGGCCGCGCTTGTGCGTGCACGCGGCCTGTTACCGCTCTAATCGCCGTGTCATCCTTATTAGTAAAGTCATTATGACGCGATAATTAACGCGTTCAAGGTAAAATCCCACACTTTCGCCACCTTTTTTTTCCGTTCCTTCGCTTCCGAGATGAAGATTCATTATGATGCAGATCATAAATTGAAGAGAGGAAGGAAGGAAGGAAGGAAGGACGAAAAGAAGGAAGAATGCACGGAGGTAAGGAGCAAGTACAGGAGGAGGAAAAACAGGAGCCGCAGCAGCAGCAGCAGCAGCCGTGCTACTGATGCCAACTCTCGGCGGGATGATTTCCTCTCAAAGGTAAAAAACACAGCCTACTATTGACTTCAATGGTGGATAATTTTTCCCTAATTTTGCTCCATATTTGTTGAACGATTTTAATTAAGAATTATATTTTGCACTGTTTTATAAACGCGTTTAGTTATTTTAATTCTATCAATGAGAGGCGGTGCAAAATGAAAGATGACGGAGGGGTCTGTCCAAAATATTTTACACCTTCTAAATTTTTAAACAATTTTATACAAGGTTGAAAAGCAGGAAAAATTATCATGTTTTACATGTTGTTTCATATTATTAGATATAACATAAATTTCACGAAAAATAGTCACAGGCCTCACTACGCGTTTTTGTTAACGTATAACCACTTAAAAAACCGTATGTTGGATATATTTTTTCTCAGAAATCACGATATCCGTGGGTGTGTTGGTGCGTGCGCGCACAGCGTCAGCAGAGACAGGCAGGTTTTAACCACAGGGCGGCGGCAAAGACGGCCTGCAGGAGGAGAACAAGCGAGGCCTCGTCGGTTTCCTCCGTCAAATCCCATCGCAGTCAACTGATGAAGCTCAAGTTCACGCCTCAAATGTTACCGGTGAGATTTTAATCGAACTCTGCGTGGAAATACCCGGTTAATTAAATACTATCGTAACTTTACACGGATCAAACTTGCTCGCTGTGATCAGACGACTTTCATCATCATGAGCATCTTCTCATCCAGTCAACGTGACACAGGGCGCTTCTGCTCATCAACAGAAGTCAATGGCTCTGTTTACTGACTGTCTTTACCGCGGCACGCTGAGGAGATGGTCCAATAATGATGATGATGATGATGATGATTATGATGCTGATGCTGATGAGAAAGTGTAACTGTGGAAGACATCCTTCTGGAAAAGTTGTACGTATATATTGCATTTATTCTATTTTTTTTCTATCAACATTATTTACATACATAGAGTTTTTTTTTATTTTAGATTTCAACATGGAATCCAGAATAATGATAGATAAAACATACATTTTCTTACCGATTACTATCACTACCTTTATTATTATTATTTATATTATTATTATTAATTTACAAAACTCCTATCTGTGATGGAAATAAAAATAATAACCGCGCACAAGCATTTCTGGAAGATTTTTTTACAATAAAGTGAATAATAATATTTTAATGTTTAAATGTTCAGTCTGGTGTCACAAGTGAAGATATTAAATTTATTTATTTTTATTATTTTTTGTATCAATTTCTTCCTGGAAATAAAAACCTAAAAGACCACATTACATTGTCGTCTCTCTGCTTGTGCATGTGTGTGATAGTGGAGGCGCGTACGTGCGTGTGTGTGCGTGTGTGTGTGTGTGTGTTCCCAATCGTCCTCCAGAGACAGTCTGGGAGTGGTATTGATTAAAGGCTAGTGAAAGGACAAGCTGACTAACGGCATGTATGATTTCACATGTCACTCCTGTCGATAGATAAGAAGAGTCAGGGACGGTTCGCTCGGTCTAAAAAAAAGGACAAATAACAAGGAGGAAATAAAGTGACACTGATGCTGTCAAACCAACAGCAACTGTTAATGCGGCGGTTGGAGCTGGTGCAGAATTATTTACGTACCAACAAACGGATAATAACAATAATAATAATAATAATAATGTACTTAAGTCAGAGGCAATACTCTCCACCTCTGCCACCCAAATCACACAGCACCAAACTGTCAACCTTCCTGTTTCACTGGGAGTTATGTGGGTCGTGGCGGCAAGATCAACAACAACAGCAATAATAATAGTTACGGTATATCTTTTATAATTATCCAATACTATTCACCCTCTAACCATGGCCGGGTCTCGAGGGCAGCAGCACCAAATAACACTGTTTCCATACTGTCACCCTTCCTGTAGGTGGTGAACCCACTGACGTTATGTGGGTCGGGACGGTGCTACGATCAGAGCACGTCAGTGGCAACCATCACCACTACAAACAACAACATCAATAATAAAAACTTTATATTTTCATCCTTAGTCTCTACGACAGCTACCCAAATCACACTGTGAGCCCACTGAAAGTCAGGTGGGTCGAGAGGCTCTGAGCACCTCAGTGGCAGCCTGGCAGCTGGTGGAATCGAACCCGAAGCCGCTGTCTTAACCCCAGACCACCACTATTATTATTATTATTATTATTATTATTATTATTATTATTATTATTATTATTATTATTATTATTAGTCTCCTAGTCACGCTTATGGGTGACTGAGAATCCCGTTAGGTGAGGGCTGCAGAACCTCCAGGAGGAGCTTTCAGTTAGTCCCTGCACCTGATCCCAGAACAGCCACCAGCCCCCGTTCTCTGTCTCACTCTCTCGGCGTTCGTCGTCGAATTACTACTCTCTCTGAACTGTGAGTGTTAGTGTTAGTTAGTGCAAATCAGTATGAGTCCTGGAGCAATGGCAGCAAGTAGTAAATTTTCTGGAGACGAAACACCCACAGACAGCCACGCTGTCTCCCTGTTTAACGATACGTACATCTCCTATTTCAGGAAAATGTTCTTAAAGTATGAAAAAAAAAAAAAAAAAGTGATCCTTCGGTAACGTGCGCCGTCTCCAGTGAAGGGGGAGAAGGGCAGGAAGGTGGGAGAAAATGGAAGGACGGGGGAGAAGATGATGTGACTCAGATCAAACTGTTGATGATGCTGAGGATGATTATGGTAATGATGAAGATGAGGTAGCAGTGATGAGTGATGAAACTTTACTTTCACAGTTTAACAAATAAATAAAACTTCTAGACTTGGTGCAAGGGTCACTCACGGTATGTCTCACTCTGTTTCCGTCTCTCAGGACAGGAGCAGGAACCCAGACAGTATCTGCAGCAGACCCAGGTCCACCTTGAGAAATGTCTACTGACCCTGTCTCTCCACTCAGAGATGGGTTCTGGCGGCCCACATGGGCAGGGAGACTGGGTTAAGATGCTACCTTCTCTCATCTGTGCATTTATCAGGAGAGCCTCCCATGTGTTGTTCTGGTGGAGTCATTGTTTTGTGATGACGCCATGGAAGTAGGCAAGACCCACATGAAGCACGAGGTGGAGACTTTCATCTTCACTGGAACAAAGCTACAAACTTCACAAGTTCTTCTCCAACACATGGAGTGCAAACACTGACCACGAACTGACCCAACAATGATCCCACAAAGACAGAGTGAGGACGAGTGGGTTTTTTTTTTTGGATCATAAGACCTATAAGACATACAAAAATTATTTCAACATTTATTTTTTTCCTGTGAATAAACACAGTGTATAGATTATGTTGTCGATTTTTTTTTGTTGTGAAATTTTTATTTATGAACTTTATCCTAACTTGTTTATTAGGTTTGCAGATTCAGCTCCAGCCAATTAGACAATTGTGATAACTTTTAGAAACAAATTTTAAGATGAGGTTGTGGAAATGTAAAAATACTAGAGATGGAGCTGCCAGGAAAAAGACAAAGAGTGAGACCAAAGAGGAGGACATGGTGGTATTTGGAGTTAGAGTTGAGGACAGGGGGAGATGGAAAATGTCACTGTGGTAAACCCTGAAAAGGGACAAGCCTAAAGACTACAGGACTGATAACAGCTACCCAACTCATTGCAATACCATTGTTGTACAGTTGGACCATACACAGGGCAGTGGTGGTAGTGGTGTGCAGTGTTCTTTCCTTAACCACGAGGGCCTGGTGGTTAAAGAAGCAGATAGGTCCTGAGGTTTATGAGGTTTTATGAGTCCTGAGGGTCTATGTTTTAGTTACCGCCAAGTTACCACTGAGGTGCACCGAGCATGGCAACGTCCCCACACACTGCTCCCCAGGCGCTCCAGTGGGCTGCCCACTGCTCACTTTGGTGACGGGTTATATGTTGAATTTTGTCGTGTGGATGGTCTGTTGTATCACCTTGTCACAGCAGACCAGTTACTGTCTTTCCCTTCCTTCCTTCCATATGACCAAACTGTAAACCTATACATTTTTAGTGTTAGGAAAGGAGGAAAGGAGGAAAGCAAACTCCTTGTCATTGTGACATCGTGATTCACACCACTGCACACAACGAAATGCGACCTCTGTCTTTAACCCATGTTGATCAGTGTTGATCGCTGATTTTACCAGTTTTTCAACTTACTTGTGTTGAAATTCCACTCGATTCACAGCTTCTCTATTACACTCACTACTACCTTCCTCAAATCTGGACAGACGACAACCTCCAGAACAGTAACATCATCTACCTCCCCTTATAGAATTACCATGCTGCCTATTCTTTGACTCTTGTCTCACACGGAATCGTACTCTCCTGATGTAAATCCATCATGAGAAGATTTGAATTAGATGATGGGACACCAACCCAGGGAGAAGAAATAGGAATATAGACTGTACATCCTGGGCCCCATCAGCCTATAGTAGGTCTGCCTCAGCAGAGAGCATAATGGGTTTGAAAGGCCAAACCATAAAGAGGACAAGACACATACATGCAGACAATGCTTTGTCTCCTCAACACGTGTTTCCTTTTGTTTTGTGATTTCTGCTTTATGTCATTTATAGTCACAATATTCCAGTTGACTGAAAAAATGTGTTTGAATTCCATGATAAATGACATATAAAAACAATGTGGGTTATACACGGGTATCTAAGTGATGGAAACATTTTACTTATGTTCTATTTTCATACTGTAACAGTGTCATAACCTGAATTTAACTGTATGCTTTTTTTTGGCTATGCTTTTACTTTAGACCTAAAGTGCTTGCATTTTAAACGGATTCCATCTTATACAGTTTTCTTTGCTTTGTCCATTTTGCAGACACCCAGTGTCCTCCTAATGGACTTGTGTCATCTCTCAGGATCAGAGCATGCGGAAAAGTTGTTAGCGTTTCAGTACAAAAGCAGTGCAGGATAGTGGTTGAGTTTGATGTTAAACATCACTTTCAAAGATTGCAGCTTTGTAACATCATATTATACTAAATATCATATAAAAGCCCTGGTCCATTTGCAGCAGATAACGATGGTCCCAGAACACTTGTCTTCTAAACACACTCTTCAGATCACAGCAGCCATGTCCACAACATTTCAGAAATGCTGTAAAAATAAAAACTTTTTTTTTATTTTGTTGTGTTTATTTACACACTAAATCTATGTGGGTAAATATATATATATTTTTTAATATTGGCTCTGGGTTAGTGCAGATACATAACAGCAGTAGCTGTAAAATTCTCCGTCTAAATGCCTTAGACAGGGCTTTAACCTTTAAATTTTATGAAACACTATCATGTCACAATTCCTCTCCATCACTCCATCAAAAAAAAAAAAAAACCCCACCACCCAACAAAAAAAAAAAAAAAAAAAAAAAAAAAAACCGAAACGCCAAAATCCTGAGTTAATCTAGTAAACAATGTACAATGTTTTGTACCAAATGTTGTATGTGCTATTCTCCATACGCTGTGGTAAGTGCAGTCATGATGTCTGAATAATACAACACCAGGAACTACATTTGGCAACAACAAAGAGCGAAAAGGTGAATCCGTTAGCAGCGACGGAGCCAAAAAGAATGGAAGAACATAAGCAATGACTCAATGATCAAAAGCTTGCAGAGCAGGTCTCCGTGTCACTGCAAGGCACATTCATCTGCACCCAAGCGAAAGTACGGTTTCAAGCACAGCTTAATTATAGCCAGCGTGTCAGTTTGACATTATTTCAGCCAGCAGAAATTCTATAATTGGCCTCAGTAGAGAAAATCAGACCACAAAATGTATTAACATTTTTAAAAAGCATATTATGCCTAATCCTTTACTTTCCAACAATATTTGAAGACCAAAACGCCCTGGGCATGATAATTTAAATGAGCAATGTTGTTTTTGAAGGAAACGGGCAATGAGACAGAAAATAGACTAAAGGGAAATCATTAGTGTGTGAGAAAAGCTGACAGGCACGCCTTGCTGACTGGCTGGCCTGTCACTCGGAGTCTGTGCTCTGCAGCTCCGCACTATGAGCTTAAGTGATAACATAAAAAGACCCATAAACGTGCAGCCAGAAGTCAAAGCCTATTATCTAGAAATTTAAATGTGAGGGTTTGGAGGGAAAAAAAAGATGAAGGGATACAAGGAGAAACTGAAGGAATTATGAAGGCAGAGCTCGTTCGCTTTCCTGCAAAGTAGAAAACTGGCCAGAGCGAGGGATCATGTAATAGAATTTGCTAATGGCAAAAAAAAAGACTGCAGCTACATCATAATAATGTTCAGAACGCAGGCAAAATAGGAACGGAAAGACAAAAAGGAGAACAACTAATGTGGTGATTATACTATAGAGCATAAATGGAGGAACATAGACAGCGGATCGAAAGGAGCACTTGTTACCTGGGGGCAGTAATGCTTGTTAGGGATCCCATTGAGCCAGTAAACACAAAGAGTGATGGGTCCCAACAATTTGTCTGGGAGCTTCTACAAGGAATCATGTTTAAAAATAGTCCTCCGACTGGGGGAGACATACGGGGGACGCCATCAGATTAACAAATGGCGTCGTCTTGACAGAAGCCTGCTTTTTCATTGCAATCAGTTCAAAGGGGCAACAACCTCATGCATGCAATTTGAAGGTTGTCTTCCTCGGTAACTCATCTGTTTTACTAAGGTTTACTCTGGAGAACCACTATTCACTAGTATAATATACCAGAATACAGTCTGACTTCTTCTTTAAAATTGTCCTCTCATATATCATAGTCTATAAAATATGGATTTGATTGAAGATACCAAGGGTGATAGTAACAGGCAGTTTTTTTTCCTGACAGAAACTTGAATGTCAGTTGGGATTTCTATGTTGCAAACAGCAATATTTTAGTGTATTGATGATTCGACTGGACGGCAGTGGTGGCCTAGTGGTTAAGGGTCCGCAGGTTTGGGGATCGAATCCACCAGCTGCCCGGTTCCCACTGAGGATCTCTGATCATAGCACCGTCTGGACCCTTATAACTTCCAGTGGGCTCAGCACCTACATGGAGGCTCACTGTGGGCAGTGTGATTTGGGTGACAGTCATGGAGACTGCCTCTGTGACCTGCTAAGGGGTAAGCAGATGAAGATAAATTAATGGATGATTTATCTTGACATTCATTATTAGTTTAATTATGGCCAATAAAAAAATCACCTAGTGAATTATTTTTTTTGCAACACGCCTCACCCCGTATATTAGAAATATACCCAGCCTTTTACCCAAACAGTTGCATTTATTAATATTGGTTGACAATAGAATCAAGTGTTTAGACAATATGATATCGGCAAAAATTAACATCAGCAATTTTGTGTATCAGTATACAAGATACTATCAAGTTTTGTCTTAATCCTGGAACCAGACAACAACAACAACATTTGATTATATCATATTTTTTTTTGTGTTGAATGCTTTACAATTTTAGATTTCCAACCTTTAGGTACAAATAGGTGCATAAATAAGGCTTGTTTATTGTTAAAAACAATGGAGTCCTTTGACTGGTCTGCATTATTCTTCGACAGAATAGTGTTAATTTAATACAGGTTTGTGATGGCCATTACTGCAGGGCTAGGTGCAGCCTCACATACGCGCACACTGATGTGATTTGACCATGTCAGAGAAACAGTCAGAAAACGTTAACCCAGTCCTCTGGTGATGTGGCTACTAAGGCAAGCATTGCCCCCGGTGGAGGACCTCGGGGCAGAATGGCTCAGGCTCTGGAGCATGTGCCCTTTTGAAACATAAAAGAGAGAAATGGCCAGCGGAAGAAGCATATCCTCTGAAAGTGGAGTGGAGGTTTATTACTTGTAGCAAAAGGGGAAAATAAGAAAAATGATTGAGAAGAGAGACAGGGAGAAGAGAGAGTACGAGTCTCCATCTGGTCACACGTTTTTCTGAGATCGACTGGTCACACGCTTGCTTTTATTCAAGATTGCTGCTTGTAAAAGATATATTATATTTTTCCTCTATATCTGTGAGGTAGTTACCCAACACAGGAATCTAATATGGTCCTTTGATAAACAGTTGACACAAAGCAGTGGGCTTCAATCTGTGCTGCCTACAGCCCAAGGCAAGAAATGGAGACATGCGCATTTTCATGTGCAATTTTCTCAATTTTAACTCTGCCTGTCAAATACTGTACCAGTCAGAGTGACACAAAGATGGGGCAAATCAAAGCCTCTCTCTTCCAGAGAAAAATATGGTTTGGTGTGGGGTTGCCAATTTGGCACACATTACGACAAGGAATAGCATGACCAAACAAACTATCAACACTATTGTCACTGTCACTCTCTCTCTCTCTCCCTCGGTATATATATATATATACATATATATATATATATATACATACTGTATATACTGTATAAACTTGATGTCAGCCTGATTGTTTTTATTTTTTGTATTTTTCCGTGATTTGTTTTATCTATATTTGTCTCTGCAGCTTTAAATTGGAGAGAAAAAATAATACATAGTTAAGCTAAAGTAAATTAGATGACAGAAAAACCTCGGGCTTGTTAAATGTTCACCTGTCATCATTATATGCTAAGTTATCAAAGGGCGTTTAGAGCCTTAACTAAAATGGTATTTGAAATATATATGAGGACAACAACAAATGGCAAGATGTATTGAACTGTGAAGTTTAACATGGACATACAATGTAAAGTAAAAGTAAAAACAGAATCAGTGCAAAATAATTTCAGTCATTTTATTTCCACAAGATTGATTTGATCTGCTGTAGTGCAACATAAGCTTCAAATAAAATACTGATGTTAATAATTTTATTCTGATTGTTATTTCCTTCTGATAAAATCTAACTCAACTCAAAATCTCTACTCACATGTCTAACTGTTATGATATTTGCAGCTTGGGTAAATGTACTTTTCATTTTGTAGTGTGATTTGTCTGCTCCTGTACTAGGCCTGGATTCAGTGGAAAGTTTTTTGTTTTTTTTCCCCTTGATTCCTGGATAATGTTGCCAAAATGCTGTTTAATGTGTGTTTGATCTATATGATTATATTTCACACAGCATTTTTCTCTTTCTACAGTGAAAAAACACAGAATAAAATGCAGTGTAATATTAGCTGAACATGCATTGCTAAATTATTTACGTTTTTCTTGTTTTTTGATACTGTCCATTGGGACAAATTTGTGAATTTTGGCCATGCAAACATCCATTTGTCTCAGCTTCAAATGAAAAAACGTGTAATTATCCAGTCAATCTTGGTAAACACAGCAGACTAGACTGACACAAACCCTAAAGTACAACAAGACAGCTTCAACATTGCACAGGCAGGATTCCAGAGGAACTGAAGCTGAAAATAAATGATATGACCACCGGCTATATCATGGCCTTCAAATCTAAATTCCCACCTCACTGGCAAACATCATCCGGCATCTTTATTAATCTGACGCTGGGATAAAAACCTCGCACGGCCGTAAACAAAGGGATAGGAACATGAATATGATTGTAAAAAGAAATCAACCTCAGCTCAATTAAGCACCTGCCCTGCAGCCACCCAGGACTGAGGAACAAGAGCTATAATTAGGGCAGTAAACTTGCAGTCATTATTGATTATCCACTCCTGACACATCCCTCATGGTAGCATTAGCATATTTTTTCTTGATGTCAAGAGAGACTGGTCTCCGTGTGTTCGTATCCGCAGGGGGCCGGTATATGAGCCGCTCATGGACACCGCATTATGGCTGCATGGAGAGAGATAGAGGCTTCACCTCCAGGCCCCACTAGGTGCTTGTCCACCTGATGGGAACATAAAGACATGGCTGTTCTCCCCGTCATCAATACAGCAGGGCTCTTTTGTCAGTAATTTGCAATAAGTGTCCATGCCACACCTTAAGGGACCTGAAAATCATTACCGACTGAGGCGTTACTCTGCTTCTAATTGGATGCGTTGGGCCTTATCAACTGAGGATTTTCCAAGACCTTTGACAGATACCCATTCGAAAATCACTGTTCAGTTGTCAATTTACGAGACCATTAAAAGAGCTTATTTTAATTTTAATTGGGACCTTCGTTCCCTCTATAATATGCTGCAAGGATTAGAAAGTGATATCAGTGCATGTGTGTGTGTGTGTGTGTGTGTGTGTGTGTGTGTGTGTGTGAAACGAAAGTAAAGAAGGAACGGGGGTCGAATTGACAACTAACAGTTCTGACCAGCATTTAAATGAAGATGTACACATACATTTACTCTACGAGAACATTGCAGGTTCCTCGGGACTTAACCATCAGCATCAAATAAGTCAGAATTTGAGCTGCAAAAGCTCCCAATTAAGCAAATAACCCTGCGTTGGCTAAAGGTGTTTGTGGGCCAAGTGTAGGGGGACCATTATCGATCACTTCCAGTTCTGTAAACTGACCAGCTGAGAGCACACCATAATCTCAAAATATTTATGTGCAGCGCTCAGGCAGTGACCCTGAACTGGAGCACAACTGTGTTTTAATAAGGCCCAGTTAACTAAAGCTCTGGCTCTGGGTGTAAAATGAAGCTGTTTATGCAGGGAAGTATCTGCACTAGTGCTGGGAAAAGCAGGAAGTAGAAGTGAAAGGGTTTTACACAGTTGTACGTGTGCATTTAAACCTATGGATTTTAAGATGTTTATTGTAACAAAACAAAAAAAGTTACCATCTCATGTAACTCAAGCTCTGAAACAGCCAATCTAGATGAAACTAAATTTGCATTGCATGTAAAGGGTAAATAAATACATAATACAGGAACTATTTTGATAATACTCTGTGGAATTCCCCATCTTTGGTGGGTCTTGGAATGCATAACACTAATTTATTTAATTTTTTTAATCAACTATTATCTATTTTTATAATATGTATTTCTCTAAACTGTAAAATGTTTAACCAAAAGGAATTTGACAACAAATTTGGCAACAAATTAAGAGATACCCTTTTCTCCTTTTCAAAAGGTGGATTATGAATGTAGAGTGTGTAATATTTTGTACAATGACCCTGATGTAATTACATACACACACACACATATATATAAATTCAATTTTTTTAAGTAGCACAGAAGGAATTTTGATTCAAGCCACCTTTTGCTTATGCGTGGGGGATTCATTTGACGTCATGAACCATCAATACCAGAGCCAGTTTACTAAATATCACTAAGCTGCCCTGCACTTCATGTCAAATCATGCAGAAGTGTGTTAAAAAGATCTCCAGCACCAGAACGTCTGGTGAGGCAGGAGCGGCTGCGAGGAGGAGGGTGCTCCCTGATTTGCCAGAAGGGATTCTAACGAGCAGATGCATTAAAGCGAAGCCCTGTTTAGGAGCAGAGTGAGTGAATAAA
Organism: Paraplagusia blochii; assembly: GCA_016785265.1. NCBI lineage: Eukaryota > Metazoa > Chordata > Actinopteri > Pleuronectiformes > Cynoglossidae > Paraplagusia > Paraplagusia blochii. The sequence goes on along the minus strand of JAFBJS010001123.1, from coordinate 127,503 downwards.
AAGATTTATGCTTTTAATTAATGGCAATTAAACCGTGCCTGTTGGGCTGGCCTATGGCGATTGTTCTTTGTAAAAGAAAAAAAAAAAAAAAAAAAAGAAAAAAAAAGGCAGGGCTGGTGACAAGCAATTCTGCTCACTTTTTTTGTAAAAAAAAAAAAAAAAAAAAAAAAGAAAAAAAAAGGCAGGGCTGGTGACAAGCAATTCAATCCACTAAGTTCTACCAGGGGAGATAACTCCCCTGGTAGAACTTAAAAATTTGCATGTTGACAAGCATCAGATAGCACTTCAGCTTTGATATGGTGGGGAGAAATTCCTCTGAGGTGATGCAAAAGACGAGATGTGTACTTTGAGATCCAAACAATCAGAGTCTTGTTAAAAGTGTTAACTATTAGAGAGAGGCAGTTGTGTATATCATAGAGATAGACTGGGTGAACGACCCATTCAAATGTTGATACCATGTAACGATGACGCAGTGCAAATTAGTGTCCTTTCTCACAAGACCTCACCCAGGCGAAGGACTGAACGTTGGCCCAGAAAGACTCACAGATGAGAGGAAAGAACGAGAAAGAAAATGTTGCCAAATCATTTAATTAAAGTTGGACTCCACAATAAGAGGTTTTTGGATGTTTAACATGTAAAATAACATGGTTTATCAATTCCAATATCTGTAAATTGCCTCATATTCTGGCACTTACATCATGTCTCTGAAAATCACAACTATAACCTGTACTCTAAACTCCTACGGGAGCCTAAAAATGATAACCTTTTATCAAAGTCTCTGCTGCTGAGTTTGTTTACAATCTTAATAACCTAAATAAATTAAGTATTTACAGCCTTATGGTCTTACAACCAACCCCTTGAACCAGGCTTCCCTAAACTGTTCCACAAAGGGCCGCTGTGGCTGCAGGTTTTAGCTCTAACCAAGCAGCAGCACACCTGAGTTGGTTAAATGAATGATTGGTTGGTTGCTCTTGTTTGGTTGGTTGGATCAAAAACCTATCTGGAACAGTTTGGGGATGTCTTCCCTAAACAGAACTTTATTGCGAACGTAGCAACCCTGACTTTGTGTTATCCCTGGTTTACAATGACACAGGTCAGGTGGCTTGCCTATAATGTTTATGTAATTTTGCACCTAGCAACGTTCTAGATGGTTTTGCAGCAGCAGCCCAGGTTTCTCTGGTCTTGCTGCTTCATGTATTATCATAATCATATTTTCTATTTTAAACTAATTGATTCAAGGCAGCGGCCTCAAACTCAAATTAATATTCCAGAGACTTGTAATATTCTTATTCATCCACAACATTGCCAATCACTGAGTGCACCCAACAAAACAATGTTTTAGCATTGACTTGCAGTCGAGTCCTTCTATAAATCTTGTTGGCTCCGCTAACATTCAATTTTCACATCAAGTTGGGGGCCACAAAATATCACTCCACGGGCCACAAGTTTGAGACCCCTGGTGTAAGGGACATACATTACACACATGTAATTTCAATAAGACAGTTTTCAGTGACTTGTGTACACTAAACAATAACGTGAGAGGGAACAGGAACGCAGAAAGATCACAATAAACCAACGCTTTGAAGAGCCTTTGAAGGCAGACAGTGACAGATAATGACGTATGCTGCAAAACCTCTGCTTGTTATTGGCAGGTGACTGTTGTCACTATGGCGGCACCAGCTGGACTACAGAGTTTGTCCCCGCTGTCTGTTGACATTTTTTATCTATTAAGTAAAGACCATGGTCCTTTTTCCACTGATGAATTTGTTTCAAGCTCCACCTGGTTGTTTTGACAACCAGGTGACCCCCCAAATCCATGACCTGATACTGTTACATGTAGTGTGTAATTAGCCACTGTTTTGTTTGCAGATGTGCATTGATGCCCATGTCCTAAACAGTTGAAGTCCCAGTGGCCAAAACTGGTCAGCTCTTATTCTCATGTCCATCTATTTATTTCTGAAAACCAGGTGATAGTTTCCTGGTTTCCATTTCCTTTTCACACCTTAACATGATCAGTTTTGACAGCTAAAAATGTAGCAAAATACTGCAAAATATTCAAAAATCATAAATATAAGGTAATTAACTAGGTTGTAAAAATGTATGACCTATACGCAAATTTAATCCTTTTCGCATTTTAGTGATTGACATTTGTATGTAGTTGCATCTGATTATGATAATTTAAGAAAATGTCTGAAGGCAACAAAATAATCCAACTGAATTCAACAGACATTTTGTTTTGAAAATAATGCCTGTGTTTATTGTTTTTACTCTGAATATGCAGGACATCTTTAAGTTGTCATGCCATGGAAGCTGAAAGTAGAGGCCTTAATAACAGGGTTGTTTCTCCCTCTCTCTCTCTCTCTCTCTCTGTCACGCTCTCTTATTCTTGGCCTTAACTGCATAATCAATGTTGCAGAAACACTCTTTTTTTTCCTCGCTGACACATTTAACAGATCGAGAAGACAAGCTAAAAAGGGGAGGAGGGCTGGTGTAGGAGGAGGAGGAGAGGATTAGAGACACCCAGATTGATGTTTCCCTGCTTCTTTGGTGTATCAGGACACGGATTATGATGGAAACAGCTGTGCACATGAGTCCCCTGACTAAGAAGAGTTATTAGTATTATCACCCACATCATTAATGCCGGCTTCATAGTTGTGCATCGTTTCAATCAGATAAATAGCATTGAGCCAGCTGGACGCCCTTTGTGAAAACATGACTTAACTGGCCAATAAATGGTGAGGAAGGGTGATTCTTTTTTTTTTATCAAATCACAAACGTGCTGGTAAAGGGGATTACAATTGTTAAATATGTGCAGACGCAGGCTGGCTGTGGCAAAGGAGCGGGGAGGCAGGACTGTGGGCCAGGGCTTCAGTTAGTGCAAGCTGATTAAGGCCTGAAAAAAATGTTGGCCCACTTGGCACTGGAGTAGCAGTGGAGTGGGGGAGGCGGTATTCAGGTCAGCCTTTTGCTTGGAGGGAATCATTTATCATCTCCCTACCCTCTTTTGGCATTATTTGTAGCTGGTGATAATTTAGTATGCAGTTTAGTTTACATTATTTAGAAAATAAATGTAAAAAATAAAAAAGAGAAAAGCTTGGACTTAGGTATCACAGACTATGGCCAGAGATCGGAGTTAACAAAACACACTATACAATCGAATGGAGAAGTGCAACCTTGCAGAGTTGGTCATTCACTACTGACCCACAATGTAGAAGAATGAGGGATGATGTTGATGTGGAGATGAACCTGCAGATATAACAGTGTGACTGTGGGGCCCAGACAAAGACAAAGCCTATGCTGAAGTGCAGGACTTAACATTCTGTCTACAAACACACACACAAGAACATACAGTACAGAGTCACACACACTGGAAAAGTCTTTGTCAGACACAAACCTGGGTGAAAATATACTGTGAGAATCACTTGCAAGAGTCAATTTATGATATATTAGAACATGGGCAGAAAGTGCTGTAATTTAGTTGTACATAAAACAAAGCTATTTGTCCAAACCTTGTTCTTGGTTTTGTTCATTTTTATTTTATGAAATACAGTGAGACCACATTATCAGTGATCATTTTCAGGACTATAAGACTATAGCATGCAATAAGGCCAAAAAGATAAAACTGTGTTTTCAACATCATGAAAAGTAATTTAGGGTTGGTCGGACGGAATGTCTCATGTTGTGCAACACCAGGGTTTACCTCCTGGTACCTGGTACGACCCAGTAATGGATAAGTGGGTAAAAATTGATCGATTTTGGATGGATCTTTTTTCTTTCTTAAAGTAAAAGTAAAAAACTTTTCGGGCGACGTTCTGGTCAAGATGGCTGCAGGTAGTTCAACTTTAGTATCGTTTCATTTGATGTTCTCTATGGTTTCCAACAACACAGTCTCATGTCTCATCATATAGAGAACATATATAGACTATATAGAGAGGTATGACAAGCGTATAGCAAAAAAGTTTGACGCAAAAATCCTGTAATGCTTAATGGCAATATATTTTATGCTTAACTAAAACAAAAAATGTAATGTATCACAATCTGATGGATCTAAGGTGATTTCTGTTTCTTCAGCTAAGTCCTTAGGTAATGGATTACATAGCTGCACTGATTCACATGCATGTGCACCTTCACCACAAGGGTTCACTAGGGCAACAACATATTTGTGTCTAAAAAACGTTTAAATACGTTATTAGGTTATTGTTTATCCTTAAATTTAAAATGCCTGGACATATCATTTTAAGCTCTCATTCCAAAAGGACATGGATAGAATTTAATATGTAGCAGTTGGCCATCAATAATGGAAAGAAATGCATGTATAAATGCATTGGAAATGATGAATTTGCACACTGACAACAACACTGGAGTAGATGCATGTCTACAAAATGAGGATTCATAAAGATATTATTGTATTTGTCTACAGCTGAGTGTGTGGAGACAGAGAGCAGTTTGGTCATTTCCCAAGATAATTTCTTGCTGGAAAGCGTGTTTGTTATCATTAGTAAAGTGCAGTGCACATTAATTGTAAGGTTTGCTGCTATGTTACTAAATGAAGAGCTCTCCAGGGGGGCCTGCCTGTGTGTACGCCAGCTAGTGGGCAGAATCAGACTGTCCTATGCTATGCTATTAATATCCTTTTAATATAAAGGCAATTAAATGAGTTTTTAACCTCCAACCTCTGAGCATTATTAATGAACAAATGCATGCAGAAACAATAGGGAGAGGAGAAATAAATTGCTTAGATGATGCTTGTAATTATCCTACATCAGGAAACAGGTCTGAAAATTAAAGCTCCAGTGAATGACTTTGGGATTTGCAACCTTGTGGGAGATGATGACTGTTAATTTCTTCACCTCACATCCTACCAGGAGGGATTAGCACATTATTTTTCACTGTCAGTCCTGGATGTGATACTTCAGAAAAAAAAGATTTCATTCAGAAAATAAATGCTAGCATGTCAATTTGAATTTAACTCAGTGAGACATATGATGAAATGAATAAATAAAATATAACACAACTACACATGTTTACCATTGACCAGATTGGACGAAGGTGGTGTTTTAAGTAGCCAATAACATAAGAACCATGTACATACTTGGGTTGATAATATAATAACACATGTCTAATTTTTTTTTTTTCCATCCATCCATCTTGATTTACCTATACGTTACCAGGTCACAGGCACAGGAATCTCCACAACTGCCACCCAAATCACATTGCACCACACCCTATGTTCCTATAGGTGGTGAACCCACTGTGCTAAATTTTTGCTACTTTTGTGCAATTGGTTAATCAGAAAATGGATTAAGTGTTGTGCAAATTTGCCTTATTCATTCATCAGGTTCAGGAAATAAAGGAAGGAAGGAAAACTCCTTGTCATCGTGACATTGTGATCCACACCACAGCACACAACAAAATATGACCTCTGCATTTAACCTATCACTAAAGTGACCAGTGGGCAGCTGTGAGCACCCGGGGAGCAGTGTGTGTGGACAGTGCCATGCTCAGTGGTAACCTGGCAGCTGGTGGATACATCACATGCAGCTCTCACTCTCAGTTATGGCAGTGAATGAATTTGTCACCTTTAAATAAAACATTTTCTTATGGAAATAGTTATGGAAAGCAGTTAAGGCCTCACTTATAACTGTAATTAACAAACTGAACTGCATTATAATGACACACAACTCCAGTATATTTGTGAAGATTTCACTCTAGTATACAACATGGAAAAATAATTAATTCATCATCATCCACTTTTCCGTGCCAAGTTCACTTCCTTCATTTCCAAGCTAACATTGGCACCCCCGAAACATGGAACAGAGTTATTACGTCATTAGCTCATTTTACTACATTACATACTTATTACAATATTGGCCTTTGTAACATCATTGCTTGTAATATTCTGTAAAATAATATTAAACATTATTTTTGTAAAGATGTTCATTAGAGGATCAACACAGAGAGGAAGGTTTGGAGAAAAAGCTAGAGAAGCCAGATTGAGATGGTTTGGACATGTTCAGAGGAGGGACAGTGGATACATTGGTAGAAGAATGATCCTAGAGATGGAGCTACCAGGTAGGAGACAAAGAGGAGATTGATGGATGTAGTCAGGGAGGTGGTTGGAGTCAGAGTAGAAGATATAGAGAACAGGGGGAGATTGAAAAGGATGGCTCCCTGTGGCAACTTCTGAAAAAGCAACAAGCAGAAAGGGAATGAAAATATCTGTTTTGTGTGTTATTTCAAATTCTCCATCTATCCTGGTTCAATCTCCTGGGATAAAGTAGATAAGTGTAAAATGGGTAAAAGAGTTAGATCTAAAATGTGCCAAATAAAGAGGTTTGGAAAGGAAATATGGGTGGACGTGATCTGTGGGGTGGTTCCTTGTGATAGAACCAGAAAGAAAGAAAGAAAGAAAGAAAGAATTTTCACAGCAATGTATCATTAGGATGCAGTGGCACACATGAAACTTTGTATTCGGGTCTTTAATGATGTTTATACTTGTATTTACAATTTTCGAATAAGATTTTTTTTTCTAAATAATAACAAATCTATTCTCTCAATGTGGAAGCAGCCCCAAAGAAAAGGAAAAAGAGGTGCAGGTTTTCCTTCTCTAAACCTTTCTGCTCCCCAGATGGCGTCAGTAAAGGTTGAGGGTCACTGTCACTGTGTATCCACTTCTGCAAATAGCTCATTAGTGAGTCGGCAGACCGGCTGCAGATGGCACTCCTGGGATAGGGGTCACACTGGTACGTGCTCCCTGTCCCGTTTGTTTAGAGGTCTCTTTGGGGAGCTTTTCATGTTCCCCCTCTATTCTACTTCATGTTTAATTGATAATTAACTTGTGTCAACCGCTTGTTTACCCACTTGGAGCAAACACTAAAAGAGAAATGAAAATGGAAAATGCCTTCACCACAAGGATAATTCTTGTTTATGTTCCAGTCCAGTTACAGCGCCGCTTCAGTTCTGCTCTTTAGTGCGCTCCAGTGTAGCATCTTCCTGTTGTTCTTGACAATATATACAATGTACTTTGTTCTTTGTTGTAATTTTTTTTATTTGGTTTAGTTATAGTTCATGCAGTGTAGGATTATATCATACTGGTTAAAACCCTATATTTCTATATATTTGTGCATTAAGTTATTTCTCAGCTCAGCTTGAGTCAGTTACATAAAATACATTTTATATGATAAATACCTTTTGTAATAATTGGGGCAGCTCTGCATAAAGCAATCGGAAGAGTAATCTATTGAAGAAAGTAGATATAGTTCATGCAAACGGTAAAATGACAAAGAAATTCATTAAGAGAACCTTGAACTAAGCACCATAAAAAAAATATAAAGGCCACTTCTAAACAAATATACAGCAACAACAACAGATTAATACACTTTACAACAAATTATCCTGGATTATTGTGCAGATAGAGCATTTGCTGTATCTTGTTCAGCAATCTTCTTGTGTATATATATATATATATATATATATATATATATATATATCATTGTTTATTAATGTTAGAAATCTGTTTTTTTTTTTGTTTTTTTCATCCATGAAAATGAATGAACAGTGACAGGTCTAGAGCCCTGCGTGCCTATTACAGATGTCTTGGA
>JAFBJS010001123.1:96385-119850 GCA_016785265.1 Paraplagusia blochii | reverse complement strand
ATATATCATTGTTTATTAATGTTAGAAATCTGTTTTTTTTTGTTTTTTTCATCCATGAAAATGAATGGTAAAATGAACAGTGACAGGTCTAGAGCCCTGCGTGCCTATTACAGATGTCTTGGATCACATCATCAGCGCCCTGACTTGCCAATGTATAAATCCATCTGTCTGAGGGTCAACAGAAGGGAAGAGGTTCTTTGACCCTGTGACTTGCAGGTCTGCTTTGACAACTCTATCTACACCTAGTGTCCATGACAAAGACAGGGATGACAGAATCAGAGGAGAAGGGGGATCCGCACGGCACTGCAGTATGTATAAAATAATTGGTGATTTATGTATTAAAAAAAGATAAAAAATACATAAATGAAGGGGCATTTTCCTTGCAAATGGTTAAGAGACTGATTTGTTCCAGGGTTAAACCACACAGAATTGCAATTTTATGAATTTGCTCAATCGAAAGCACAGTGGTGCAAATATTAATTGAATTTTTAACATTATTGCCCATTACCAATGATAAACCCAATACCTATGATGCATTATATGTTTCATTCTGTACATGTTTTACAGATCGGAAGGAACCAACAACAAAGTTATATAACCAGAATTAACCTGGCGTTAGATACAAAGAATTAAAAAAATTCTTTGTATCTAACAGCTGCTACGTGTCAAACCGGTGTTTCTTGTGGTAAAACTGAATATTATTGTAAATATAATAATATATATATATATATAATACATATATTTATATATATTTTTTTAAATACTACCCATACCATCGCACTAACATCATTTAATTGCTAAACTGCTAAACTTTACATGAACATTGTTCTACATATTTAGAGTCTCATAGAATCTTTTAGAAACCATTTGAAGAACACTAAAAAAACCAACAGGTTAATGCAGGGACTGTTCTAAGTGCATTGCAGTTCACTGCCAGACAGCTCTTGTTGTAGATGGGGATCTACCAGTAGATCTCCAAAGGATCGTGGTAGATCCTGATCGATAACTTACACAAATAATAGTATTATTACAACTAGGAATAAATTTGTATTTCAAGATGTTTACTACTGGCCTAAAGTGAGAATCATATACTGTAGTTATCAAGTCAGACAGTATAACATACAGTGAGTTTTCCAATCTAGGTAGATCATTTCAACCTGGTCATCTGAAAAGTAGCTCACAAGACAAAAAGTGTTGACACCCCTGGAGTAGAGACACCAACTCCAGCCTCAGTTTGACCTTCACACTTTGCCTTCACAGGACGGCAGGATTAAGAATCTGCCTATTCTTAAGGCCATAGATACAATGATATTTAAGACCTTTAAAGGGGAGGCAGGGTTAGTAGGTACTTGGTCGGCAGCAGACCTTCTTCCAATGGTTGCTGAGGTTTCTGTGGATACTGCTTGGATGGTTCCAGCTCCAACTCCATCTGGCGTCTAGCGACTCCAGAACTTACTTATGGGGTGCTTTTATTGGTTCTGAAAGAAGCAATGCTCACTGTTCCAGGGGTACTTAGCGTCTCATTGGGCTTTAAAGTAATGGGTGGCCACACCTTCAGTGATTTAGGAGATGGCCTCAAGCATGCCATGCGGCCAGTCTTCACAAAATCTGCATACAGAGTCCCCTTGCACATTGTGTACAGGCTTGTTTGTTTTCCATCATAGTGTTTATGATGCCAGGCCACTGAGCTCATTGAATCAAGGGTACAAATGTGGTGATGTGGTGACAAAGATATACAGAGAACCATCTTGAAACTGGCTTCTTCACCATTTAGCATCAATAGCATTTCCTTCGAGTGAAGTTGGGTCCAGCAGATCATCCCTTTGACTAGCAGCTAAGGGATTCAGTGGCCAGGTGGCTGTAGCTGTGACCCTCATTGGGGGAGGCACGGATGCTAGAGATGGTCGTTGTGGTGCAGTTTATCAACTGCAGAAGGCAATGATGTTGGTGGAGGATCATCTATCATCCAGTCGTCTAGCCTTGGAGCAGAGGTGGCTGCAGGACAGGGGGACTAAGCTGCGGCACTTTTTGCAAGGGTACAAAGCGTCAAAACTGCTTGCCAACTGGCCCTTTGTAATAACAAGGCAGGTGAGTGTTGGGATAGCAGGGGGATGGGTCAATGTTGTCCCAGCAGGTGCATGGAACCAACTGTTCCCAATTGGTTCTTGTACAGATAGATTGAAAAAAGAAATCACAAAGTGGTTCCTGGTGTTGCAGTCTATCTGTGTAGGAGTTCCTCAACATTCCAGTTCCCGGTTAGAGGAGTGGGAATGGGTTGGCAGGATAGTTTATCTTGGCCAGATGAGTGGTCGGCCTTAGTCGGGTGGTAAAGGTACATTACAGCACGGCAGAGGTTAGCCTTCTGCTGCAGCAGGCACAGCATGGGAGTAGCAATCGGAGGGGCAGCACCAACACAGTTAAGGGCAATTCCGGAAAACAAGCCTCTCGTTGTGTTAGTATAAACCAGCACCAAAGAGAGAGAAAGGAGTGAACAGAGAAGGGTGCACTAGCCAAGACAGAGATGGAGTGAAAGCCAAGTACAACACAGAAGAACACTGTGTCTGCATAATCAGCATTGTCATCAGGGAGAAAACAAATACAGTGTGTAGTCCTTGCTTTGTGGTTCCCTGTCCACTCCCTCAGTGCCTTGCAGACTTTTTTGAATATTAGAATTAATCATATTTTCATTATTTTAAGCATTTGCTAACCCCCAAAAATTTTATCAGATGATAAACTAAAAGAAAGCTTTGTTTATTTGGAGGACTTTAACACATCAGTGCTCATGCGCCTTTGTACATCAAGTTGATTGGCTTACATCTCCCATTATCTACTCACGTTTGTTCACTTGCCTGTGCTCCATTGACAGTGTATTTTTATTTTTTTTGTGTGTTCGTCTAAAGATAACCTTAATTATATGCCATATGATACTTTCTAAAGGACACAGATGACAGTGAACAGTCATTTTTCATTCCGTTCAACTTTGACTGTGAACTTCTCTGTTTAATACTTTCTCTCCTTTTAATAATAGTTAATTTTTTTTTTTTTTTGGCTTTTTGTTTTTTTTAAGGGTTGCAAATCAACGTCTCCTTCTTCCTCTGCATCTTCAACATCTACTAACTATTACCTCCATGTCCTACCTTACTGTATCCATCAATATCCTCTTTGTCTCCTACCTAGTAGCTCCATCTCTAGGATCATTCTTCTCCTAATGTATCCAGTTTCCCTCCTCATGTCCAAACGATCTAAATCTGGTTAATCACCCTTACAATAATTCTTGCTTGTGTTTTACTCCCAACTTGTTTAAATACATTACAGTTGAAAATACAAATACCGAGTTGTGTTTCAGTGAACTTGAAGGATGTAACGCATATTTAAGCCTTAAATTAATCATAACGGACTAAATCACAATCACTCAAATCTACTTAAAAAATAGCAATGTTGATGGACCTTAATTAATAGTAATTATTCATTAAACTATAGTCACCATAAATGGTGATTAAACTGCAGCTTCCCTGTGATTAAACTAATTTATAAAATGAAATAGATCGCCAGCCCTCAAATACATAGTGCTACTTCTAACCCAGAATCACATCTAAACACACACATACACACACACACCAACTTTTTAATGAATAATTACAATACGCTTTGATTTTACTCTAGTTTTGAGAATAACAAATTCATCTCCTGCAGGTATGTGACTTTCACCAAAGTGCTGCTTTATATTGCTGAGGGGATAATGCCAGGTTCTCACAAGCGGATGTTATTCACAACATTATGCAAAGTACTATCACCTGAGGCTCTATGAGGAAAGTAGATTTAGACCTGGAATCACTCTAAAATCATTGTCTAATAACTCTCTTTGTTTTGTTGTCTCTACTATAGAATATGATGAGGTACATAATTCACTGTTTTTTATAACCCTCGGGCTTGTTGCATTTCAAAATGTAAATTTATTGTATACTTAAGCAACTGACTGACTTTCCTGTGCCCCTGTAATAGGATCATTACAGTATTTTTCCTAACTGTGCACATCCGATTGGAATTCAAATGTTCTGGATGCTTGTTGGCTCTTTGCAGGTGTAGATCAGGACGTCAAACTCGGTCCTTATTCAACCTCATTTAGATATAAAGTAGACCAGACCAGTAGAATTCAAGGACAATGACTGAGCAATAAGTCAATAACTCAATGCTTTCATACAAATAAATACAAGTACATAGTAAATGTCTTAATTTACAATGTATTACTCACATTAAACTTATCCTGAAGATGAAGTGTGTGATTGTCTCTTATCTAAATATGCAAAGTTCTCCTACAACTCAGGTTATAAAAGCACAGAGGGTGAGATGGAAAATGTTGACTCGCTGTGGCAACTCCTGAAAATGGGACAAGTCAAAAGGAGAAGAAGAAGTACTTGTCTCGCCATCAGGCTCTTAAGGTGTTAACACAGATAGCTGAAAGTGCATACATTACACCCTTAGTATATAGAGATATCAATAGGGATGTCTGATATTAACATTTACCCATACCGATATTAACTGATTTTTTTGCCCAAAAACTTCATTACCAATACCAATATTAACCGATACCGATATATGCAGGTGATTTCCCCTGAATTAGTGTGATACCAGAATGAAGGCATTTCAGTAGTAGTTCATTTTGTACAACATCAAGACACTATTTCAATATAAGTTATAGAAAAATGACACATTTATTTTTTTTTACCATTTTGTCTGAAACAGTCCTGCATTTTTTTTTATTTATTTTTTTTTGTGCAGAATTTAATGTAAACAAGAAGTCTAGTGTTGGACAGAAGAACTTTCCAAAAACAGTGATTAACATTATACACAACAATAGACAATATAACAATAGTCAATATAAATGGCCATAGATAAAAACAGCTGCAGTATAAGAGTAAAAAGACCTCTTTAATGAGAGAATACGATTTCAAATACATTTAGTCATGACATAGCACGGCTCGTGAAACTCCACACGTGAAACGTGAACGTGAAAGAACGGCTGGTTCTCCGAGAATATGAACTCTGTTCTTTACCGTATTTAATTCGGAGTCTTTGAGAGACAGAGAGAGACAGTGAGAGAGAAAGAGTTGATGCTGCCGCCGCGGCTGTTGCTGCTGCTGTGTTGTTGACGTTTCACTGAGTCCATTCCGTACTTTTTTGTTTTTACTTCGCTGCATAAAATGCCTCGTGATGAATTGTTAAAATATACTTACCCCCGACTCTCACATGACCAGCTCCTTGCAGTCATTAGGAATTAGTTTTCTATAAAAAAAAAAAAACTCTCTATATTTAGCATGTAGCATTGATTATTGTTGTTGTCCCTTTAAGATGACATCATTAATCACGTGCCGGTCAAAGTGTCAGTAGTACTGACTCAGTACCCCATGAGGAAGTCCAGCGTATTTGCTGAGACCACGGCTTTGCAGCTTTGGATTTTGAATATCGGTATCGCAAAAAAAACAATACCGTTATGCTCCGATATTAAGGAAGATATTATGATCCCAATTATATCGGTAGACCGATATATTGGCCATCCCAAATACATATGTCTGTTTTTTTTCTCCAAGTGTTGTAATTCAATCAATCTATAGTGTGCCAACCTTAATTTTCATTGGTGTGTTTTCTTCAAAAAATGCGAGAAAAATGAATGCCTTCTGAACTTTTGCGTCACTGACACAAAGGTGTCAATTTACTTAATGTGCAGGGACATACTGCAGGGGGCCCCAGTGGTTAATGCTGGGGTCTTGTGGAGCCAAGGTGAGAAGTCCAGGCTGAGGCTGGATTTCTGTTTCCAAAGGATCACAAATAACTCAAACTTGTTGTTAAATGACGACCAGCTGTATTCATGCATAATAATGAAAGCAGGCTGCAATAACAATAAGCTGTTGAGTTAGTGATGGGTCGATGAGGCTTCGTGAAGCGTTTTGACACATTGCAAAACTGTATCGATACCGTGTCGAAACTGTGGCACTGAATACTGACACCTGCTGGACCTTATAAATCCCTACAGGCAACCTTGTTGACAACCTTGTTGACGGACTCAACTGACACTCCTATGGTGACCTAGACTACAACAATAATGTACAGTATTTTGACATTTTTTTGACATTCACATTTAGAATACTTTGATATTTTCACATATAAGCAATGAATAATGTGAATATACATCATAACGTGAAAATAAAAGTGAACTTGTTGTGAATATGAATGCTGGAGACTGTTTTTTATTATTCAAAAACTACTTCTTAAATTATTCTTTTATTATTATTATTATTATTTCATTATTATTACTTCGCCAATTGCAGAAAACACTCGCTCACACAGGTCTCAGATGAGGCTGGGATACAAAGAGATTGGAAGGACAACTGATAAAGTTTGACAAACAACAAGGATATATATTTATTTTCCAATATGAGAACAAAATGGCCGTAACCTTTTTCCCCGGAGGCTGTGCCATAATTCAATAATGAGATGGATTAAGATCATAACGGAGATTCTTTGTTGTGGCCAATACAACCTATTGACAGATGCGCGTCCTTACAGACACAGTTTGATGCGTTCATGTAAGTTCGACACAGTTCCTGTATCGGTCACGTGACTTTCTAAAAGCGACATGCTTGACGCATGTGTCGACGTGTCAGTGTTGCCGGACCATCACTAGCTGTTGTTTTTGTTACAAAGTGTTTAAAAGATTGCATATTTCATCACAGATGAATTGTGTATTTTATACATGCGTCTTTGCATGTTTTTAGGTGTTTTGTTGCTCAAGCACTGGTTGTCATACAAGCAGCCATGGTGAAAATACACATGATGCCAGACACTTCTCCAAGCTGAAATACTCCTGCCTACGGAATCCGTAGGCAGAATCAATAAGCGAGTAGACTGGAAATTCTAAGGAATATGTCCGTGATTCCCTTCCCTAGTTGGAGACTTGCTAGAATGAGCTATTTCATCTGGAGCCACAGGCAGACTTTAACAATGCTGTAAAACATGACAACATCCCCTTGGAATAGTAATATGATCACAAGCCGTAAAAGTATGCAGATGGTGGCTGATGATCCATGTCACCCTATGAACAGAATACAAATGACTGCTGTCCGTGCAGAGAGAGAACCGTCGCATCAAGACAAAGACATTAGACTGGCTGCATGTAGGACCGTGTGTATGTACATAAGACTTTCAGTCATATTTATGGGCGACTAACTTTGTTCATTTGTTTTAAGTTGTTTGCAGAATGCTACAAAATACTTCCATGCACATACTCACTCATTAACATCCCATATGAGGTGTGAGTGCGTTCCCATTGAACATTCCCATATCCCCTATAATCCAGCTGCACATTTACTTAGGCAATTCAGGTTAAGTACCTTATACACCGAGCCACGTCCCCAGCTGGGATTTAAACCTCCTGGTCAGACGTCTGGTGTTTTTAACAACCTACTAATTGGGATGCACGGTAGGTATATTTCAGATGCTAGGAAGCTGTACACGGCGCCCTATTCCTGCATCTTGTTATTGACAACATTCACCTTGTCTAAACAGGCAATCCATAATGTCTATTCCAATATAATATCAATTTTAATTTGTCACATGACATTGGCAGAAAATAAGAAGCTGTGACGAGTGTGATTGTGTAAAAAACAAGGAATAAAGGAATAAAAATAATATAGAAAATTGAAGGTATTCAAAATACCCGAAAAAAAGCTTAGCCTCCTAATTCTAAGAGCAGATTCTAAGATCCAATAATATAAAGACTAACTCAAGACTTCTAAAGTTGTATCTAAGGAACAGGCACCTATAGATAATTTAAAATATTATCCTATTGTTTTGCATTGGGTTGCCATTAAGTTAGAAAAGATGTAGGTAACTAGTTATTATTTGAGGTCTCCCGTCCTTGGTTTATTGTCAGTTATAGATTTTTTTTTTTTTCACCTGTACATGCATTATAGACATACAGCAGGAGTGTCAAACCGGATGCACAAAGAGCCGGTGTGACCCTACAGTAGGTTTTGGCTTCAACCAACTAGTAGCACACTTGACTTGGTTCTTATAATCACATTAGCTTAGTCTCCAGACAGCTGATTGGTCAGTTAGTGAAGGTTGGAACAAAACTTGCAGCCACAGCGACCCAAGCCTTTGCACATGATTAATATTTTTTGAAGTTATTCCCCATTGTAACTTATATACAGTATATATTTGGATATTGTGGGTATCTAGTATTAGTAGGCGGGCTCCAGTGCTATTATTAAATAGCACCTGCCCTCAGAGATTAGCATTATGGTTTTTTTACAGTTTACTAACAGTAAATATAAGTCACCTTTGAGCCTCAGCAAATGCTTAAATATACAGCACAACTAAGTTTTCTTGTAATTTTCTTGCAACTTGCCTTGTGCAATACTAGGGAAAAATTCCATGGCCACCATCTCCATATAAAATACTTTCTTATTCATTTAGAAGAGAAATAATTGATATTAAATATGCAGACATTTTATTTTGATGCAGCACTATCATTTTCATATCACCTGTTTTTTTTTTTTTTCTTTTAAGAAATACATTTAAAATAATAGGTAGTCAATGCATTTGTGTTAAATGTGTACAGATATGACAAATTGTTATTTGACATTAATTTAATATTATCTTATTAATCAATTATTGTCATTAAATAACAGTCAATACTACTCTACTACTATTTGTAGACCATTATCAAGCACAAAATTTTAATGCATAAAACCAGTTGGTTCCTGAATTTCATTCAAAATGATATTTCAAATTCCAAAATGTATATTAATATTTAAAGAAAAATGTTGCTAAATATTTGGCGTGAAAAACTGTTTATTGAATATATAAAAAGTATATCATATATATATATATCATAATATGTTTATGCATGAATCCATTAAAATGTAGAAGTATCATTAATTTTAATATAATCTTTTTTGTGAGAATCCAAAAATTAGAAGCAAGAATACATTAAATTTGCATTTTGTTATTGGTTTTATTACATTTAATATACAAATCACATTTCAGGTTACCCTTAAATATAATTTATATTAGTTTTTATTTTCTTTTGTTGCTTTCATGGAATGATTTCTGTAAATACTGTGCAGATCATTCAGTATGGTGTAATTATATTCACATAATAATATATTAATGTTGCTTTCATACAATTTTAACCTGAAATAGAATTTTCTCGGCATGCGTAAATGCTTTTCAATCACTTTAAAAGCACGTCTGGAGTATCACTCTTTTTTTAAATCTGTTTATCAATTTCAGCAACACTACCCACCAACCCATTTTCCCTACTGCCACAATCCCCCATGAAACCCCCTCACCACCAATCTAACCCGAGGCTGCTCATTCCTAATGAAAGAGAAAATAATGTAGACACAGTCAGGATCACACATTAAGATGACTGCCCTACATTCTTCTTGTTCCCTTTCCAACAAACACTTTCCCTGACATCGTTTAATGTAATTAGATTTAACAGAAGTGAACATTCTGGAATGGTACATTGCTCTCATGGCAAATTTAACCCTTAGACAATCATTCCTCCGTGAGCTCCATCCCCCCACTAACACACACACACTGTCATCTGCACTGTGAAATAAAAAAAATTGTGCGCTGGTTTATGTTTCAATAAGACAGAAAAGTCCATTTGATGTAATTTAAAAATAAAATAAAAACTGTGCCAGTGACTGAATGACTATGTATGTTCATCAATTAACAAAGAAAAAATACAATGACAATAATATTGTAAGCCATTTTTGTAAGTCTCTAAATCTAATATAAATCATAATAAATAAAAATCTATTTTTTAACATTGCATATTGATAGTTACAACACACACTGACTTGCTCAGTGGGTTACATTTGTGTAGTAGGGAGTAAATTGCTTCTTTATTTTTAATGTTTTAAACTATGAAAATATTCATTTGTGTAAATAATGTATGTTCTGCCTGTCTTGACATAAATACATTAATTTTAACTCTGAGCAGTAAATGGAGAGGATTGGATTTTTTTTTTTTTTTTTTTTTCACAAGGACACGCACAGCCTGGAGCCAGCTACTAATTGCATGAGCTATCATTTTATGAAAATTCAACAATTTTAAAAGTACACCAAAGACTTTTCATCTACAGCCTTCATTTAATTGCACCAGTAAGAGTCGTCTGGAATGGTGTGCAGTGTCGTCAAACCAGCTAAACAGCGCCGGTGGGTGCCTCGCAATCAGCACAGCTGATGCAGATACTTTTGGACATGGCAGTGGAGATACAGCTCCGCCTCACTTGCTGCTGCCATCCTCTCAGCAAGGAGACTATGATGGGCAATCAGATGTGACCTCTGTTGCACGTTCACATCATTTTGCTCGTAGTGGGCAGCAACCAAATGAAGCAGGTTCACCGACACCCACAACCAAAAAAAAAAAACAAGACTTCATCCCCTCCCCGCTCTCTGAAAAATGCTATTTGAGGGTTGAACCCAAGCAGTAAGACATGTCTTCACGGACCCTGTTGTCTCCGTCCGGTGCCCTTAGGGTGGCAAGATAATGAACCAATTTGTGCATACACTTTGGCCCATTTTAATTGTAAACCCCCCACATCCTTTGCTTTGTACCAGTGATGTTTGCATTATGGCTGCACTCGAGTATAAAAATCTGTCATGGCTTTGCGACATATCACTTCAAGCTTCGCTCTCGCCTCCTGCAGCTCAGGTCATGTTGTTCTCTTTTGTCAGCTTTGCCACTTATAAGCCGTTTGGATTAGATCGCTGGTAACTGATTGCCTGTTAACCAAACGTCATTAACTTATTATATTAAATCCTAATCAATAACCATTAGCATTCTTTGTGAGCACAAATAAATTGCAAAAAAAAAAAAAAAAGTGCAGCAATTAACAGAAACAAGGTCAGCAAGTGAAAAGCTCAGGTTAGAGATCAAATCACACTACAGTCAAGTGATAGTGGCAGAGTTGAAATTTACATGTTCCAGCCCAACCTATTAGGGTTAGTATTGACGAATGGATAACAGCAGTGTCAAGTGCTCAAGGGTGTAATGTTTCTTTTCCTGTCTCCTGATGCTGACGTGTGGTTCCCTGGAGTAAGCAGCAGAAACATATTCTTTTCAAACAATCCCAGTGACATCCAAATAGCCTGCTTGTCGCTTGTAAAAAAACCTTTAATGATGCGTGTCGAGGGAGCGCCCTGCCTCCTTGTAGCAGACAACTCCCTTGTGTACAAGCCAAAAGCAGAGGGAGAGCTCAGAAGACGAAGAAAATAATAATGTTTCCCCTCCGAATCTTGCCTACTTGTTAGAACCTGATGACATGTGCGCATCTAAACAAACTTCTTGTACATGATTAGTTTCCTTCAGGGTCCTCATTTGCTGAAGTCAAATGTACCGTGATCCGCATTAACTTTCCACTCAGATGATATAAATATAAGCATGTTGTAAGTATGTGACGGTAAAGGGAACTAGATGTGAAAGCAGAGAGGCTGTGGGTCTACTTTTGCAGAAAAAGTATGAAAAAACACATTATTGTCAGAATATGTAGTTGATACTAAAATTCTAAAATTCTCACCTAATACTTAAAAGAGGGGATGTAGAAATTAGTTGTTGCATCACATTACCTTTTAAAATGTTGATTTTTTTTTTTTCATTTTCTATTGGGATATTTATATTTACACAGGGTGGCAGTGGTGGCCTAGTGGTTCAGGAAGCAGACTTGGGTCAGCAAGGCTTTGGGTTCTAATCCACCAGCTGCCTGGTTGCCACTGAGGTTCTCTGAGCATAGCACCATGCCCACCCACAAAACTTCCAGTAAGCTCACCACTCACAGGAAGGCTCACAGTATGGAGCAGTGTGATTTGGGTGGCAGTAATGGAGACTGCTGACCCTGGCAGGGGCAACCTGGCAAAAATGATAAGCAGATGACGATGAATGAATGTTATAGGGCTGTGTTGGCCTAGTGGTTGGTGAAGCCGTCTCGTATCCATAGGGCTTCAGGTACCCTTAAATTGCAAGCTTCTGCCGAGGTGCTAAACTACTCTTGCGTTTGGAATTTGAACCAACAAACCGCTGACGATTGACCTGCTCCTTGGACCACTTGGCACCAGGGTGCTCTTAATTGTGGGCCTTCCAGGGTCTAATGATGGAGGAGACATTAAAACTCATTAGTGTGACCTACAAAATGATCTCACAGTGTGCAGGAGGAGAGAGAAAAGGAAGAGAGAAAGTGAGTGTGATAATAGGCCCTGATTAGGTCTGCCTTTCTCTAATTAATTACTATTATTTAATTAGGTGCTCCGTTTTAGCTAGACATGGAGTCAAGTAGACTAAATTATTAGCCTTCTTAACGGCACTTTATGAAATTAATGTGATGCAAAGAAAAGTGCCGCTTTAGCTGCACAGGTGCTCCCTTATTGCAGCACATCATTTACCATTTCAATGGAAATTAAAATTTTCTCAAATTGTGGGCATTGTGGGAACTGTCGTGTTACTGTAATTATTATTAGATTTGTCACTAAATATTTTGTTACCTATGTTTGTTTGTATTGGATATCTGTATTTTGTGCCTGTGAGAAACATCCTGTGACTTAACAGTGGGTTTTATAGCAGCAGATTTGATGTTAGTTATCAACACACGCATGATGTTAATGTAGACCCAACACCCGTCTAGACTAGTCTAGTCAGGTTGATTTCTAGTATTTCCCAAGCAGATTTTCTGCTGGCAAATGCTTTGTATTAAAAAAAAAAGATTCACAGGACATGAAGGTCTTTTTGCATGTAAAATATAAATGTTTCTACATGTAAAATATAAATGTTTTTACACTCCCTAAATGTTTATGCCATCAATCGAAGTTTGGTCAGTTGGCAAGACCAAAATTTTGTGTGTTTCAGAGCAGCAGGCGGGACTGCTGTTGAGACTGAATGGACAAAAGCAAAAACAATGGCAAGAAGACAGTAGTTTACACCTTTAAAAAACAGAGTTGTACGGATGACTATCAGTATTGTTTGATCTAAAATTGTAATAGTTATGTTCGAATGGAGAGATTAAAGTAATATATATATATATATATATATATATATATATATATATATATTATTTAAAAAATCACAATTACAAGTGGTACAGTGTGATTTGGGTGGCAATTGTGGAGACTGCTTCCCCTGTGACCCAGTATCAGATAAGCAAAAGAAGATGAATTAATGAATTAAACAATTATAGAGAAGAAATATATAATGACACCAATGTTCTTGAATGGGTCCTGCAGCTTTAAGGTTAAAATAAAGGCAGGAAAATATCAGAAGGAAGAGTGTCTTTAAGGTGGGACAGAGTGATCACCATGGGAGTTCCCCTGGCAGTCAAGGCCTACAGCTGCATAACTAAGAATAAGCCGGGTTAGCTAGAGCCAAAGTTTGTGTGCCTTTACAACTTTAACACCTTTACCTTTTGTACTTTTACAACACTAATGGTTTAATATCAGCAGAAATGCCAGATATCTGATGTTATTACTATTACAAAATCATTATCTGCATTGAATAAAGATCCTTGACCAATCACTGTCCAAAAAACATATTACTGTTAACATTAGCTCATAATGAATATTGGGAGTTTCAGGGAGAAAAAAATTATCAAATAATTGATTTTCTGTAATAATTATAGTCTAATAACTAGTAAATAAAATGCATGGTTTCCATTTCTATGTATTCCATTTCAGAATTTTATTTCCTTTGTCTGGAAGGTAGACTAAATCTGTAAGCAATAAATCATACACAGAGAAATACATTGCATGACAGAGGAATGGCAGGGAAATAATACAAGACGATTGTAAATGTATATGAGATACTGTGTATATAAAAGAGAATAGTAAAACAAGGAATGATAGGACTTGTTTTAAAGTAGTATTTCGGACAACCCTTAAGAGAAGGAAGGAATTTAATTGGCAGCGATACTGGCTAAACCTTTTTTAATCTGACCTAATTGTTTTCTTTGTTACTTGACTGCACAATCTCACATTGTGTTTTTCTGGAGTAAAAGGCAAGCTGACGGCTCAAGGAAGTCTGATGTCCTGGCACTATAAGCCCTAGCAGAGGAGTCAATAATGCAGTGAAGTGAACTACTGTATGTGTGTGTGTGTTGGGAGGGTGAAGTAGGGGGGCAGTAGAGAAAGAAAGAAAAAGAGCCTAAGGGATGCAGTCCACTGGACATCCATATGGTCTTCTCAGTTGTAGCTTCTTCACTGCTTGCCTCCTTCTTACAATTTCACTTATGGCCCCTTGCATCCCCCATCTTTATGGCACCTTTGCCAATAAGAATGGGCACAGCAGCAGAAACTTAACATGCTCAAGGCCACTGACCTGGAAATGTGGCTCAACCTTGTAAGCCCACTCACTATAACCCTTACTGGAATTGTATGACCAGGGGAAAAAAAAAAAAAAATCTCCCATCCCCATAAAAACATACACTCATTGTCCATAAATGTCTTGGCCTATTCTGTCAGTGTTGTTATTATTCTACCAGGCAAGTCTAAATACAGCAACATGACAGGGCAAATTATAAGATCAACACAATCTTATGCCATGGTAGCTTTAATTAATGGCCTGGGTAAAAGACGGCAGGTACTAAAATATAAGATCAGATGAGTGTCAGTCAAAAAATCGAATTATTTGCAGGATACTTGTGGATTATAAATATATATTAATTATAAAAGATTCAGTATTTGGCTGAAACAGAAAATAAAAAGAGGTATGGGAATAGAATTGATATAGCCTACACTGTTGGTAAATCACTAGGGTAATGGTGCCATTTAATGATTATTGTTTGATCTTTGCTTGCATACGGTAGATTTGCTTTTAAATCTTTGGTAAAGTTGTTGTTTTTATCAATAATAATCAGTCTACTCTTCCTCATCATCCCACCCAGTCAGCCGTTAACGTGTTTACTGCTGTGCACTGGCCAAGGCTAATCTGATGCAGACTTAGAGTCTGACCTGAAGTGAAGCCTCCTCAAATGCATATGCCAAGAGATGAGATGGTCTTCTTAGCTTGAGGTGCTCCAGGAAACAAGACACAGTCCTGCAGTGTTTATAGCTGACATATGTGTGTTGAATGAAAAAACAAAGTGGAAAAAACAGTGGAATAATTGGATGTGTAAGGCAGTCTATAGTCATTTCAAAGATGCAATATCATGGGTTCATATTTTCATTAGCCACACAGACTGGGAGAGTACACAGACAACCAAGGTACTCTGGCTATGTCAGCATTTCATGTTACTCTCTACTAACAGTAGCCAAACTATAGTAATAGAATATAGTAAATATAGAGAAACTAAATCAATATACATCTGTGGTTACCAATCTATGATGGGGAGGCGGTGCATTGTAGTTTTTGCTTTGCCATATATTGCTATATATATATTGCTATTTATTTATATATATATGGTATATATATATATATATATTGCTATTTATTTATATATATATATATATATATATATCAGATATTAATTTTACACCAGCTAAAACCGATCAGTTTGTTTGCCAGCTTCTTGCAGGCAATGTGGCATCATTGTTATTAGCCATTACAAATAAATTACATTTTTTACCTACTTCATATATTTTCCAGTTCTACCTTAAAACTTTGACGGACAGTGTTACTCACTTATTAAGTGGAGTAACAGGCTTTTAAAGTTGTACTGACATGAAAAAGTTTAATTTGTGGTCAATCAGTTTGAGGCAGTTAAGGTGGCAGGAAAAAACATATCAGCTGAGTTCCCAAACATACTCTACCTGGCCTTGTTCTTGTATATATATGGGCTTACCACCTGCAGGAAGGTATGGTGCAGTGCAATGTGATTTGGACTTCATCCATGGAGACTGCTGCTTCTCCAAATCAGTAATGGTCAAGCAGATGAAAATAGATGGATTAATATTTAGAAATTTTTATTTTAATGGTTACAAACACATTCATTGAAAATTATGCATTCAATTCATTCATTTGTTTCATCCATGTCCCTCTTCCCCATTCCACCACTATGGAAACCACTGGCATGATGAATAACAACATTGTACATGTTTGTACCTTAATCAGTGGCAACAGTGAAGTTAATCACCCAATCATTCCCACCCATATTGCTTTGACTCTGTTATTTCAGATACTAATTGGACAATATGTAACTGATTAAAAATACTATAACTGAAATAATATAATTAAATAAACATAAATGTCCAATACTCTCCACCATTTATATCTTTTTTTTTTGTATGAGATGTATGGTCGGATGTTTCCACACCAACTTTAAGACAAGAAGTATTCCAAAGGAAAAAAGGAAACATTTCAAATATTGTACAATATGTTTATTAATGTGAAATATTGTTCCGTGTTTAATGCATATACAACCATAGATGAGTTGTTGTGCTTAAGTATCTAAAATATCTGTGACTTGGGTGAAAATTTGGATGAACTTAGCGTGAAAGACAAAGGTGATCGGGCGGAAAACATGGACAACCTTTTCCTACTTTTTGTCCTGTTTCTTTGGAACTAAGGGTGGAGCGGGAAACGGTGTATCTCTCACTCTCTGACACACTCTCTCTGCACTGCTGTCCTCAGCATCTCCATGGGGTGGTGACTAATTGCCCCCGTAAATCACTGTGCGGGCTGAGCTATCCTCCGTTTATTTTTCCTGACAGTAATTTAGTGCTTGCTCTTTTACACACTTGTCATTGTGTGTTTTTCCTCACATTAGAGGCTGGTAGAAAAAAGATGGTAATTAACAGTGTGATGCGAGCTCACCACAACTCTTTCATCATGGTGTGATAATTGTGCTTCTTGTCTGTCATGGTAACCTCTCAGTTTCCCCTGGAACTTTTCCCAGTGCTATTTGTCAACCCTAAGAAACAAGAAGAATAATCTCGATGCCCGGCTTACTGCTCCACTTGCTTGGCTAGCGGTTTTCCTATTTGTATCTAGGCTGGGTCATTTATATTTCAGGCAAAACTTGTCAGAAGTATTAGCTACGTCCTATACAGGAAGATTAAAGATATATACTCAACATCTAGGTGCGTGATAGCTTGAGAATTTCTACACCTTCTTGTCTCTTCTTTAATGGTTTCTTTTCTTTTTTTTGTAAAATTAGAGGAGGTTGACCGTCTAAAAAGCAATTCCTCAAAACATTATGCCGAGACCCAAAACCACGGGCAATGGGGACAAAAATCCAAATGTTCCTGCCCTCAATTATTTAGGGGAATACTTGGTTTACTCATATTTTAAAATAATTTACATAGGAATGATACAAGCACAGGGCAGCTATTTTTATCTGCAAGTGCCTTAATATCTACCTTGTTATCTTCCGCTGTTCCCTTCTCCGGAAGTGTCATATCCATCACCCGTAACCTGCATCCCAAAGGTTAAGTCATCAATAACTTCTGCTGCTGAAAATATTGCAGAGGACTTTGAGGTTTTTGCGTAGTTTTTTGAGTGTCTGTATATGAGTACCACTTCCCATATATCTTTATTCGCCTGTCACAGACAGGGGCTAATGGGATGTGTGGTCAAGATTTCAGGATCCATCACTGGTTTGCTGAAGAATTAGCATGGGTCCCATGCATCACCTGCCAAAACTGTCAGGCCCTGCTGTCGACAGCGCTTCATTATAGCGCCAGCAACTGTGCTTGTCTGTCTCCCCTCTGCACTTGCTCCTCCCCAGTCAGAAACAGTGGCTGGGGGAGAAAAAGGGAAGGTGGGAGGAAGATGAAAAAAAAAAAGTCCTCTGCCACGCCCCTCAATGTCAGCCCTGGTCACCGGTGGCTAAATTAGGATACACTGTCGCACTCTGACAGTCTGTACCTAGAATGCGCTCAGAGACATTATCCCCAGCTCATCCTACACTCTTACTTGTTCTCCTATCCTCACGATTGTTAAAATGTATTTCCTTCACTTTTTCTATCCGGACTTAAAAGTTTTTAGGGAAATTAGGTGGTGCTTGGCCCTTGTCCTATTGTATTAAATGTTTGATTAGTCTTGTCTCTTCAGTTGGAAGAAGGAGGAGGCCTGGGAGGCTAACTCCCTTGTGACTTCTTTATAGCCTGGATCCAAAACCACCAGGCTTCCTTTCCCTCCCCTCCCCTTGAGAGTCATTCTTTATGTCTCTGCCTCTGCAGTGCGGATTAGAGCAGCAGTGAGAAGGTCATGCTGAAAATGAAGAGAGCAAAGCAGTACTACAGCTGGGGACCCTGCACCAGTCCTCTCTCCCTCCTACTTTCTTATTAGCAAATCAAAGCTGCCTCTGGAAAGATTCACACTCCTCACCTGATTTTGTCCTTTTCTGCTAATCACATAGCCACTTTGCCATGACTGACAGTTTTCTTTATAATTGGCCCATGATCTGGCAAGGATCTAATAACCAGAAAATCCCCTTTGAGAGTCCACAGGGTTGGCCAACCTGTCTACACACACACACACACACACACCTCCTCCTCCACCATCCCCCCTTACAGGATCTGCAAAAGGACCCGTTGCGGTGCCACAATGCCATACTGTTTGTTCACGGCAGCAGCAAAGATTATCTTTGAATTCAAAAATAGTGTGAATATTCAATGAGCAAACCCAGACTCGCTGATCCACAGTAGCACACTCTAATTACTGTTCATTTGCCAGAGTATCAAAGCCTAATTACTCTTCGTTTTAATGCTCCAGAGAAAAGGGAGGAGAATCAAGGCAGGGTTAGAGGAGGTTGCCCTCAAGAGATCAGTCACATTTTATGCTCACAGCACATTCAATGTCCTTTGAGCTCTGACTGGCTCGTGCGTTTTATTGTGAACGCACACAAACTGTACTCAAACAAACACGTTAATCACACCAAGATGAGGGAGAATACACAGATAATAAAAGAGGGGAGACAAAGACAGCCGCAAAGGATGATGCATAATCCTGACATTTCTGTTTATTTCCACCCTTTCTCTTGTCTTTGTCCTGTTTTATAACGAGACAAAGTAAAGAAAATACGAGAGAAAAAGAAGGAACTGCCATTTAATTGTTGTTTTTTTTTTAGTTACACTTGAAGGGAGCATTTCTGCTTCTTTTAGATTCCTTTCTCACCTAATCCTGAATGAAGCTTTTGCCATTTCCAGATGCCAACCATTTGACAGTTTGTGTCACCAATTAGCAGTTAAATCATTACCTCATCAAACTAGAAAAGCAAGCAAATTACATGTCTCTTATAACCACTCCCCTAAGTGGATTTTTCTTCATTTACCGCCTGCTTTTGAAAACTGATGACTCTAATTTAGTCATTACAGTTCTCTGTCTGCTAAAGTCAGGCTCAATCTCATTGCAGTGCCTCAAAAATGAATCTGATTTTTTTTGTTTTTTCTTTTTGTCAGTCAGAGATTGAATTTTTATTGTTTTTCTTGTGACCCATTGGTACATTAAAACATTTTTCAAAACAAACCTTGCATCCTTCTTCCCACACCATGTGTTTCTTGGGGTTAAATATCTGGCTGTATAACATATATATAAAAAAAAAAACATTATCAAGACATCATGTGTATTATGCTAGATTCAAATCAAATGCCAGGGATACTGTTTATCTCTCTTATTATGCACCAGTTTGATCATTTCAATATACCTACAATGCATAACATGGGACTTTGTAGCTTTTTATTTATTTTCCATGTGAATTGGGTTTATTGGGTGGAAAGAGAAATGTCATCAGAGATTAGAATATAGTGATTTAAATTAGTTTAAATTAATTAATATGTGCAATATACAACTAATATGACTATCCGCCACCTCTGTCTGTGAGCATGATTTTCAACAGAACTGACAACCCACATTTTTTTTTTAAACTTTTATACTGCATTATTATTATGGATATTATTTGTTATTGCTCCCACAAAGGCCTGCAGCCTATTAAAAAGACTGGATGCGTTTCCTGAAATAACTTTATTTATTTGTTTTGGACAATTGTCATCAGACGTTATGAGACCCCCAATGACTGTTGGTTATCATACACCGTTTGGTTTGTAGTTTGGTTTATAGTTTTCATATAGTATTGGTATTGGTAGTATACTCTCTCCGCCATAACTATAAATAATAGCAATTGTCTATAAAATAGTTCTAGCTACACCTCTGCATAACATCATATCCTTGTTAACATAAAGAAACAAAAAAGAGAGATATAGTTGAACTTACAAGGATGTGCAATTACACTTTATTGTAGTGCTGTCCTCACAACCTGCTCCCCAGAACCTTAGATGGGTCAAAAGAGGACACAATTGTGTGTGATAATGTGTTAAAGAACACAATATGACAAGACGATCATGACAAAAATTAACTTTCAAATTCTTTATTCTATTTATACACAGCTCGAATGATAATTGTATTAACAGGAATCAAATAAACAGAAAATAAACTTCGTGTCTATGGCCCATTATGAAAATATCACTAGTTGCAAAGTTTAATGGTGTCTCTTAAATATTAAAGTTAAAAAGCAGCAAAGAATAGTTACCACAGGATCTTTGGTTTGGTCCAGTCTCTGGAACCAGTCCAAGCCAGAACAGTCTATGTCAGGCATTGGTAAACTGAGGCCATACAGCTGGACAGAGTCCCATTCAGTTTTGACCCATCAAGGGTCTAAAAATCATATACCAGTAATCGGTTTGTATTGTGATTATACCTCTGCTTTTTTTCTGTGATGCACTTGTTTTTTTTTTCTATTGATGTTGAAGGCTAAAACATTTTAGTATTCATGACTATATGCAAAACTGAACTGAAAGAGCGTAGAAGTGGACAGAGCCTGTGGACAGTTCCAGACCTTCCGTTTGCACTTTTCTACAGCCGTGTGCCTTTGGAGACACTTAGTGATGACGCTAGAAAACTGCTAATAATGTAAAATCAACAAGTAGTCGGTAGAGTGATGTGCTGATGTCATTAAAAATTGCAACCACAATATGTGGACAGACTTCACAATAAGATGGAAGTGTATTTTTTGGGGAATGCAATGGATATTTGTGTATGCATTATTTCACAAGGAAATCTATGCAAGTCTTTTAACATTAGGCCCCTCGGTCGATTTCACAACCTATTTTTCATGTGGCGGAAAGGAAAAACCACATATGCTCTGGAGAACTAGCACCTGTGGAAGACACTGAGGATGAACTCTGCAGCGGTAAGGGAAAAAAAAACACCTGGAAACCATGGGAGTCAGGTGAGAAATACTCAAAAGGATTGGGGCAAAACCGACAGGGTCACAGAGAGTAATCAAAACAGGTTAGAAACAAGTAATCAGACAAAGAAAATCCAACAAGGAACGAGTGCTGGAACTTTTTTATGATTTGGACTTGAGGTAGGAAGATTGGCTTAAGGTTAGTGAGTTAAGTTAGGCAACTGGACATTTAGTTTTTTGGGTTTTTTTTGGAAAATGTTTAACAAAATTGGGAAATTATTGAGTTATGGTTTAATTTGAAATGAATAAATTCGATGTCGGGTTAAAAATAAACCAATGGACATAAAAGCTGCTATTTTCTCAATCTAAAAATCTCTTACCCTGCATAAAGAAACTTTTCAAAGATTATTTGGATTACAGGGACAACAGTCTCCATGACTGCCACCCAAATCACACTGCACCATACTGTGAGCCTTCATGTGGGTGGGGAATCCATTACTAAGTGGGCTATCATCAGAGAACCTCGGTGGCAACCTGGCAGCTGATGGACTTGAACGTGAATCCCCGCATGCCAACTTCCTTAACAGCTAGGCCACCACTGCCAAAAATGCCCCCAATTGTAATTTCAATGAGATTTAAGATAAACATGAGGATCAATCACTTTATTTTGCAGGCCTAATAAAAGGCCACTTTTATTATATTAATTTTCAGAATTTTACCTGTACCTCCCACTAACATCTCTTTAAGCTGTTCACCCTCCAAGATGACAGCAAATACAGTCTGAAATATCACAATATTTAAAATACTGTGATACTTTGGTCAATTAAAATTTAATTTGATACCGATTAATATTTGGAATTTGACAAAGTATTTTCCATCTGGTTTCAACATTAAAATAAGATTAAACTAATTTAAGTGGAAACTGATTTTTTACAATACATGTGTATTATGTTCATCTAACATACACTTCTATTATGTGAGGAGGATTGACATCATCAAGGTGGTGGTTCCTCTGGGTGTAAGGACAGACATACTAACTGCTATATCGCTGTCTGTCTGCATCATCTATCCATCCATCTGTCACTTGATAAAGTGATAAATGAGTATGCCCTGCTTAGTTTAATCAACTTGACTATCATCAACTGAATGACCTGCCCAACTTTATTGTTAGTGAGTATTAGGTATAATAGGAGTAGAATGTACAATTTTACACAAGACAGACTCACTCTGGTACTTCAGGGGAGAGTATCGTACCGCGTCACTTTCATTTAACAAGACCAGACATGCTGCGGCTTATAAATTTGTAAAGGACTCCATCCTTCAACATAGTTGGTCTTAACAGCTGCATTTTGATCCGAAGGTCTACAGTCTGCAACAGTTGCCTACAGACAATTGCTGTATGATTTGTCGAAAGGAGGGGGTTAATCAAGAGCGACAGAACGCAGTTCATTTAATCCAATAAACCCTCTCACCCTGCCTACACACAACCTTGAAAGGTTTGTGAAGGGCTTTCATCTCCACACTAAAAACATGCTAAAAAAGTATACATCAAGTATACATCAACCTTATATAATTATACTCTTAATATATACACACATATACTGTATATGTATATACAGTGCACAAATTCTACACACATATATATGTATATATGTAGAATGTGTGCACTGTATATACATATACTGTATATACATACACACACATATATATACATATACACACACATATATAAACACACACATATATACATATACACACACATATATACATACATATATGCACACATATATACACACACACATACACACACACATACACATATACACACACACATACATATATACACACACACACACACATACATATATACACACATACATATATACACACACATACATACATATACACACACATACATACACACATACATACATATATACACACATACATACATATATACACACATACATACATATATACACACATACATATATACACACATACATACATATATACACACATACATACATATACACACATACATATATACACACATACATACATATACACACATACATATACACACATACATATATACACACATACATACATACATACACACATACATACATATATACACACATACATACATATATACACACATACATACATATACACACATACATATATATAGTATATACTGTATATACATACATATACATACATACATATACCTGTCTCTTATACACATCTGCGCTCCAAACAAACAAAAACACATCCCCAAAA
>JAFBJS010001123.1:55480-91432 GCA_016785265.1 Paraplagusia blochii | reverse complement strand
TTATGAGCCTTTTTTGTTGTTATTATATTTGTCCAGATTAATGTAGATTAAGTGGAAGCAGACTTTTAAATGGACAAGAAATTAAAGAAACAGTGGTCTAATAATTTTCCATGACTGTAGAAGAGTAGTTGTAAAAATATTTTTTTGATGTGTTAATATTAACTTATGTCTTGATTTTACTGAGTTTTTATTTACTGTCATAGCATTCATAGTAAGGAATATTTGTTTGGCATAAGAGTGAGAAGTGCATCTGTGTTGTCATCACAGAGATTAATTGAGCCTACTGGAGAAAAATCAAGATTATATTATTAACTAATATTTCTTTTTAGTTGTGGTTTCGTAATGTGGCAGTTAACATGCAACAGGCACAGATAGGAGAGATGGAAGGATATACTGTATAGATTCCTTGCAAGTGTCCTTTGGGAGTAGAGGGTTTGATTCCTCTAAGAACATACAGTACTCCCACTGGCGACCTCACAGAAGCTTCTATCTGTTTCAAAAACATACTTCAACCCTCTCGTTGTCCTTCCCCTTTCGAATACAGAGTCCTCTGCATCTTGTCCCAGAATCAGAGTATGAGGAACAGTTAGCCCAAAGGTACAGTACAGGATCATACACATAGGCATGTACTTAGTCACAGGGTCACACAGACCCAAAGGATAACACTGTGTTTGATGTCATTATTGAGATGATTGAAGAATTTAATATTTAGTAGTACCACAATATTTTTTTTTTACTTTATACATACATACATAAAGACCCCCCCTCTGTTTTTACAATAAGGTATCCAAGGTGTCCAAATAAAGATTAATTTATTATCATATTTTAAGTATAAAACTTTGTTTTCCATTGCTTAAACCAACTGGATCTAACTCAATTGTCACCTTATTATTTACATGTGTTCTGCAGACAGTGTGACTGCACAAGCAGCACTCTTAGATTTTTTCACTTTTATTTTTTGCCTTCATTTTCAGAATATGACCTCTGAGGTTGATGTTTATTTGTTGGATAGACAGGTGCACTTTGTTTGCCCTGTTACCTGAATGAAGAGTTGACCATCCGTGTCCAAAGCCAACAATGTCTTACTGCTCAGAGGTTAGTAATTACCACGATTTGGCAGCAGAATCCCAGTTGTGAAATGGCTTTGTGGTGCAACAAGGCAAATTTCAATGTAGAAACAGTGCATTGCCACGTAGAATAGAAAAGTGTTTACTGTGTTCACTTTGTTGTGCCACACAGCCACCAGGCACTACAACAAGAAATGACAATAAAGTATTACCAAAAATAGATACAATGGCTTGAAAAAAAAAAAAACAGTTAAAATAATTCAAGGAGTCAGCAGTAGTGGCCTAGTGGTTAAGGAGCCGGACTAGGGTCCACAAGGCTTCAGGTTCAAATCCACCAGTTGCCAGGCTGCCATGAGCATGGCACCATCCTCACCCACATAACTTCTTTTGGGCTCACCACCCACAGGAAGGCTCACAATAATGTTTGATTTGGGTGGTGCCAGCTACCCTTGCGACAAGGCAAAGGGCAAGCAGGTGAAAATGCATGAATGATTCAAGGTGTTAGCCCAGTTGGTTCATATAAACATTATAATTAAAAAGGAACTTATTAAAGTGAGGTGATTTTTTCGCTTGGCATCAGTGCTTGACCACCTCCACTGACGTCTCACTTGGGCTTTTATCAGAGTTATTTGACTGAGAGTTAGAGATGGTGCAGTCTAAACAAGAGGAAGAAAGGACGTGTTTATCAGATGCTGATAAACACGTATAACATGTATAGACTAATCTGTATTATAATTCTATATGGACAAGTCTGATTATGAATGATTAAATATTGTCTGTCCGGTCAAATCCAAGTCAAAAGTGACTGAATTTCAGGCTAAAATTATATCATTTGAAATCTATAATATATGTTTTATTAATATTTCCAATATAGCTACAATGAGAAAAAAATATAAATAATAAGTATGATTTTTACCTGCTATCGCACAAAGCTAGTAATCATTATCTTCTATATATTTTTTTTTACGCTTTCAACGTTAAGTGTTGTCCTTTACTGTCTGTGGTCAATGTCATTATGTGATCTCCAACCGCTGCTTTATTATTTCCCAGAATGAAACGAGCAGTGACCCCTGCTGTTCCCTGGTAGAAATGTTGTCACGAGTAAGCTTGAAGATCATTGCGGTCTCGGCGTTTTTAATTGGGTGTTTTCTAAACTGTCCAACTGAAGCATCACACACTTCCTTACCTCACTGAAAATCACATTTGCATTTTTTTTTTTTTTTTGTGATTCAAATCGCATCTCAACTAAAGTACATGTTTCTATATCTCCCTTGTTAAACATCCTTACATCCTTTTGTTAATAAAAATAAGAGCTTATATCATTCGAAATGTTGTTCTTCCTTATATATATGTATATATATATATATATATATATATATTGCCTGCTGTATAGTAATTTAATGTTTTACACATGCATACAAAGAAACGTTCTAAGGATAAGATTATATTGAATAATACTTTTTAAAGAAGCATCTCAGTAAGCAACTTTCACCGTGCTACTTAACATAATTATTGAAATACTAAGAATCTCTTCTGTTTGAAGTGATGACTTGAAAGCTTGTAACTGGAAACAAGATGGTTCCTTGTTTGCACAGCAAAAAAAAAACTAAAATTCATGATACTGTTACAGTAGGGTGTCACATTTTTTTATTTTTTTTCCCCTGCTCTGGGCGAGTAAAGAACATTGAAGTATGAAGCATTTTACCAAATACAGAATGGTATAATCAATTTAAACTTACAAGTAGTTTTGAATTGGCAAAGTAATATGTGGCAGCTATTTTTAATGTTTTTAATATACTTATTTATGTATACGTCTACCACTGGAATAAACATCATAGAGGGCTGGCTGCATGTGACGTCAGTATTTTATAGAGGTTTGTTTTTTACATAAATGGCCTCTACGCTGTTGAAAAATTCACTTTTAACCTGGTTGATCAAAAAGGTTGATTCAGAAAATGGTTGAGAAGCTGCAATAAATGTGTCATAAAAACTGGAAATGACTTAATGTTTATTTTATAGGCACCAAATGATTTTTTTTTTTTATCTCGAAAGAAAAATAACAGTTTGTGCATTACCAGTTCTTTAGAAGAGTGAAGTCAAACGTGTAACCCATTTACAACACATAATAATCTAATCACACTTGTCTGCCCAATTAGCTGAAACAATTACTGCATCTTTGACTTTAATTAGTCCTCAGTTTGAAGCAGTGGCTTCAGGCACTGCTCTATCATGCAGTGATTAAAATCCTTTTTGCCCTGTCGTACCCTCAGGGCATGAGCTGATTAGGACCTGTCAGCTGCTGCAGTTAAAGCAGGCAGCCATGCATGTTTTTGCAACATGACCCGTTGATGTTAAAGCCTGTTATCACATTAACCTATAATTCCAAGCTATTATGGAGAAAATTTTACACATAACAAGCGAGAAATATACCCTTGCGTTTGTAATTGAATTAGAAGGTAATGAATGGTATTCTTTTTCTTTATCAGTTTACTAGAAAACAAACATACAAGTCAACATTGCACACCAGAGAGGACACATTAAAAAAAAAAGCAACACAAATATAATATGCAAAACGTACGATTTGGTTATAAGCCTTCCGTTTTACACATTTCACTGCCCATATATATACATATACACATATACATATACATATACATATACACATATATATATACACACACACACACATATATATACACATACATACATATATACATACATACATAGATATATACATATATACATACATACATACATAGATACACACACACACACACACACACATACAATTATATACTGGAATTTGTTACAATATTCCAAAAATACTTACCAAGAACATGTTTACAATCCCTCAACCACAAGTGACCCTACCTTAATTTAGCTTCTTATTTTTTGGCTAATTTGGAAATTTCATCCACACAGTTGTCTTTTTACAGCAGTAAAACACTAAGTAACATCCGGAAAATTAATGTATATGATACGCCACTATAACTTCTGTGCACTAGAGGTGCCTTGGAGCAGACAGGAATAACGAGTTGATGAATTTTTCCTCCACAACACTTAGTGCAGGCAGGTTTCTTTTGGTGTATTCAGAGGTGAATAATTTATAGGAGAATAAAAGCATTTGTGGTAGAGCGCTAGATAGTCAGACAGTAGAAGGACACACACACACACACACACACACACAACCCCACCCCAGTCGAGCTGTCCCCATTGCTGCATTGTGGCCCTGCAGAACCTCCTTGGACAACTGTTTGAAGTGTAAATCTGTGTTCCATCTTGTACCCAATGCCTGTCAGCATGTTTTCTTTATGTCAGCAGCCGTAGAGTGTATGCCTGTATCACCACTGTAACAGGATCATTGACAGGCCAGTGACACTGCTCAACCAGTTAATGGAAACCTATTGATTTTTCTTCTTTTTTCTCTTTGCCCTTTACTACCCCTGTCTGTCTCTTTCACAATTACAGTTTTCACTTCACAGACTTGGTTTTTATTTTAATTCAAATTTTCTAACCATGAAAATCAGATATCTGTATTTTTTTCAGCCAAAAAACAAAAATAAAACACAATATATACACTGTTGTAGAACCCAGGCTTACACAAGAAAGGTAATAAGACTTTAAATCATGTTTAAACAGGGCTGTTTGCTAAATAATGCCTAATAATCTAGCAAGAATTATGAATTGTTATTGTTGTCTCTTTGCTAATGAATATCCAGTAATGTTTCGCTGCATGGCTTTTATCAGACATGCTGAAATGGGTTTAAGAATATATCTATTTTTGGTGATATCAATTTGTGAAATGCCTCCAGTGGGGCATTGCAATTAAAGTCGGTAATGTGTTTATTCCACAATAGAAGGTGTGATGGGGCATTAAATCCTCTAAAACTAAACTTAATTGCAATTTAGTTTGTCATCAGACAGAGATCTCTAAGACAGACATCTCCAAATCACTCTTAGGCTTTGTGTGTACAGAGGTTGACTTTTGCAGTTTTTATAGAGCAGTCTTCAAAGGGTAACAAAGTCCCACCTCGACACCCTCCTCCCCCCCTTCACCAGCCATTGCAATGATAAGCAGGCAGTGGCTTCCTTCCATTGGACCCTTGTGGCAGATGGAGAGTACGAGTCCTGAAACAACACATCTTTATGTCAGTCTTGTTCCACATTCTACTAAGATAGCCCCTTCTTCTCTCTTAGCCCTTCTTGCCCGTATAATAAATTAAACCCCTGACTCGAGCCTTAGCTTACCCAATCTCATTATAATCTCCTCCTATTTTATTCATTCAGCCCCTTGGGATGAGGTCTACAACTGATGTGGCTTTCAAGTACACCAGAGAACATCTTTTGATACAACCAGGAGACCTAATGAAGTCTAAGAGTGACACATTTATTTTTTAGATAAAGTACATTAATGTGTTGTAAAATTCCCAGTGGAGCTGCATAATGACAATTGTTTTGTACAGCTTTGATTTCTGTTTTAAATGCAGCTGGATATACAATATGGAGGTTTTGTCACTGGTAGGCAGACATCAAATAGTCCAGTCTTCAGATGAATTAACCTGTAACTGAAACTTCAAAACATTCTGCATTTTACTATTTAAAATGCTGAGTGGCACTAGGAATAAGCTTTATATTGCATTAGCACTCTAAATCTTCAAATGAAACAGGGATATACAGTACTTTCTCATAAAGTACCATATTTTACACTGCAAAAAGAGTTTAACAAGTGCTATTAAATCATAGAATTCTGGCCAAACATAGATGGATAGTTGCTTTTTGAAAGTGCAACGACCAAGTTCTGCTGATACACTTGATTTTATTGATCCGTCTTAAAGCAAAGATACCATTCCACCTAAAGATGGCAAAGCTATCAGGCACAGACAGAGACCTGACTACACAAGCAGGAAAAACAATCTGGCAAATAATGCTGATGAGTGCAAATCTGATGATGCTCGTTTAAGAGCTGCAGCAAACATGACAGTAAGGATGGTGGCGATAAGTTGTGCATTAAGCATGACATTGTCAATAAATATGAGCATGGTTAAATACGTCCAGAACAGAACCTGTTTATTGCTAAAACATTCCATTCTATTGAAAATCTTTGAAACTTCATTTTGAGATACAATATTCAGGTTTCAAGCACCTCTGGTTGGAAATACACAACAACAACAACTACTCACAAGAATTCCCAACAAGATAAAATCAAATTGGACGCTGATGAGACCATGGTATCTTATGAAGTCAGGTAACTTCACATGCATTCCTGCCACTAAAACAGTAGCCCCACTGTCAGAAAGGACAAAGTTGACAGAAGACCACATCTGCACTCTTGTAGAGTAGTGGGACTCTTCAGTCACAGGCAGACACCGTCCCCACCACAAACAGAGGTAAGTTGAGGGAACAAGCACATGTCAAGACATCCCTCAAGAACTGTGGTTATCCCAAATGGACTTTTCTAAAATAAAAAACATCTAAGAAATGGCCTACAGAGAGGGAGGACAACAGGAAGGGTACAATCACAAAGTTGAAAAACCACTCACCCCCACAAGTATAAATTTGCCGATGAATCTTTCTTCACGTTATATTTTCTTTGAAAAGTTGCCTTGTTTTTATTCTGTTGTTTTGGATCAAACTTTTGTATTTTTGGGTGCTCTTTGTAATTGAACGCATTAACCAACCAACAGCTTAATTTACTTCTATGCCTAGACCACCTTCTCCCATTTTTGGGGCTGTGACCCACCCGAATCTTTCAATTGGTGCGGTAACCCGGATATCTTGTCTTCGGAAGTGCACCGTTCGTCACCTACGTGCTGAACAGCTGACCTGTGAGTATGTTTTACATTTTTGCTACGCTGATATTACGACCCTAAAATATATTGTTTGGGACAGTGACAGTTACAGTTAAGTGACAGCATTGTAATGCCAGTCAGGACCCTGGTTTACTTCATAATTAATTGTGCTTTAGACTATAATTTCTTGAGGTATTAATTCCAGAGCAGTTTGTTACAAGGGCTCGAGGGAAGCTGTGACAACAGGAGGGCTGTCGACAGACCTGTAACTAAGGTTTTACAAAGGGTTTTCTATTTATGTTGATTAGCCTTCAGCCAATTTCACCACTGGGTTTTGGCAATAAATAGACAGAAGGGATTGAAGGTGCTGTCTCTTGACCACCTTCTCCCATTTTTGGGGCTGTGACCCACCCGAATCTTTCAATTGGTGCGGTAACCCGGATATCTTGTCTTCGGAAGTGCACCGTTCGTCACCTACGTGCTGGACAGCTGACCTGTGAGTAGGTTTTACATTTTTGCTACGCTGATATTACGACCCTAAAATATATTGTTTGGGACGAGTGTTCTAGAGAGAGTAAGTTAAATTTGGGCCCACAGTGATTTGCTGCAAGCCAAGTCTAACATCATTGTGTGTGTTTTGTCCAAAGACACTAGCTTTAGTGTGCGTATCAAATACGTTACAGTCATGACCACTGGTTAAGTGACAGCATTGTAATGCCAGTCAGGACCCTGGTTTACTTCATAATTAATTGTGCTTTAAACTATAATTTCTTGAGGTATTAATTCCAGAGCAGTTTGTTACAAGGGCTCGAGGGAAGCTGTGACAACAGGAGGGCTGTCGACAGACCTGTAACTAAGGTTTTACAAAGGGTTTTCTATTGTATTGTAGACGGTCAAGGCTGCTAGAGACAATTATTGATCCGAGTGTTGCGTTTTATTCTTCCTTAGCGGAAATAAAATAGCATTTGGGTTGACCGTGGGTACGCTGGCTAGAGAAATATAAGTGTTTCGTTTTGGTTACGGGAGCACTTTGAAACGTAGGCTCCTTAAGGAGGTGTTTCCTTTAATCGGCACCTCCATTTTGGACATAATCAATTTATCTCTTAAGACTGGTTATGTTCCTCTAAATTTCAAAGTAACGATCATAAGACCCTTACTCAAAAAAAAAATCATCATTAAACCCAGAGATCTTAGCTAATTATAGGCATTTCAAATTTGGTCTTTATCTCCAAACTCAAGCTCTCGGATTAATTAAATTCTAACAGTTTATTTGAGAC
Organism: Paraplagusia blochii; assembly: GCA_016785265.1. Lineage (NCBI taxonomy): Eukaryota > Metazoa > Chordata > Actinopteri > Pleuronectiformes > Cynoglossidae > Paraplagusia > Paraplagusia blochii. Next base: position 83,299 of record JAFBJS010001123.1, on the reverse strand, counting down.
TTTCCAATCAGGCTTTAGGGTTAATCATAGCACCGAGACTGCTCTGGTCAGGGTCAGTAACGACCTTCTGATGGCTTCAGACCGGGGTTTTGTCTCGGTGCTAGTCCTATTAGATATAAGTGCAACCTTTGATATGGTCGACCACCTGATTCTGCTTGGAAGGCCCTGCCTTAGATTGGGTGTGGATGTTCCCTGAGATCTCTATAGCTTATCCAGAACACAGCAACTCATGTTCTAACCAAAACCAGGCAGAGAGACCATATCTTCCCGGTCCTCGCCTTGGCTACCACTACATTTTGGGATCCAGTTTAAGATCCTGTTAATTACATATAAGGCAATCCATGGGCTAGCACCCTCCTATATAGTGGAGTTCATACAACCCTATCAACTCACTAGAACTCTTCATTCTGTAGGAGCAGGTCTTCTTGTGGTTTCACGAATCTCTAAATCTAGATTTGGAGCCAAAGCTTTTTGCTGTTAGACCCCTCTATTGTGGAAGCACCTGCCAGCTCTAGGAGGCCAACACAGTTTCTACCTTTAAGAGTAGGCTAAAAACTTTTCTTTCCTTTAGTGGCCTACAAATCCAGCTGTAGTTCCCATGTGAGGCATTTGGCTGGACCCGGAATTCCCGGAATCGAACCCTATTTATGGACTTTTTCAGCTGGCCCTGAGGCCAACTTCAACAATTGCGCTCGTGAGAATGAGGGTAAGTTACAGTTGAAACAGAGCTACTTAGTATACGGGATGGTTCGACTGGAAACTGGACTTGGAGGTTGTCACTGAACATCGGTGACAACCTCCTGAGGACACCAAACGTAGCATAGTACGCCGTGTCAAGGGAAAGCGAAAGTGGTGTGCACAGAAGCAAAAGAGGGGGGAAAAAGAGAACTACAGGCTAGGCTAAAAACTAACGTCAGCCCCCGATCTCTTTTCTATCAAATATTTGCTCACTGGACAATAAGATGGACATGCTCCGACTGATGCTGGAAGTCTACCGTGAGATAAAGAACTGTGCGGTGCTTTGTCTAACAGAAACCTGGCTTAGGGACAACATGCCGGACTCAGCTTTCCACATCGGATGGGTTATGTACAGGGCAGACCGCAACCAGCTGTTGGGGAAAACAGTTGGAGGAAGACTGTGCGTCTACATCAACAAAGGTCGGTGTACTAACAGCACTTTGAGCAGCCACTGCTCAGAAGCCGTTGAACATTCGACCGTCAAGCGCCAGCCACAATACCTCCCACCTTAGTTTATGCCAGTGTTTGTTATCGCTGTTTACAACCCAGCGGATGCTAAAGGCGTTAAAGCTACGGAAGCTCTGACTGAGCTGCACAACAACATCAGCTCGCTGCAGAACAAGCACACGGAGGTGTTTTACATGGTTGGGATTTCAACCACGTAAACCTGACAGACGTCCTGCCTAAATTTCGCCAACATGTCGACATACCGACATGGGGGGGACAACACACTGGACCGCATGTACACCAACAGCCCATGTAAAGACCCCAAACACCAGAAGCCAAACACCAGAAGCCGACCCAGAGGACCATCACAGTGTGGCCCAGTGACGCTGTCCCCCAACGCCAGGACTGCTTCCACTCCAGACTGGCAAGTCTTCAGAGATGCAGCTGTCCATGAAGGGTATGTGAATCTGGAAAGTACATCTGTTGTCCTTGGGTACGTAGCTAAGTGTGCTGACGATGTAACTATCACTAAACAATAACTGTCCACCCTAACCAGAAACCCGAGCTTAATGCAAAGGTGAAGTCTCTGCTGAAAGCCAGGAATGCTATTTTCAGGACTGGTAACAGAGTGGCGCTCAGAGCGGCCAGAACAGCATTGTTACCCTAATAACAATGGGTGACACAGGAAGTCAAAGCTGTTCTCAACAGGAAGAAGGAAGCCTTCAGAAGCGAAACCAAGGAGGAATAGTAGAGTAGCAAAGAGGGAGGTGAAACACTGTCTGAAAGAGACCAAGGACAACTAGATGGATCAGAAACTTCAAGAGATCATGAAGAGAGGCAGGACCAACCTTGAGGAGAGGAGATGGCAAACAGGTTGAATAACTTCTTCAACCTGTTCAAAAACCCCAGGTCCCCATCATCCACACTCACTGCAGTCTACACCACCCCCTTCAGTAGTGGCTGACCATCCAAGCCCATCCTCATCGCACTGCCCCCTCCTCCCTCTTCAGCTTTGGCCAGTATCATCACCACCACCACCACCACCATCTTCATCTCCACCATGCTGCACATCTGGAACTCACCTACATGACAAAAATCAAATCCCCCCTCACCTCTTCCCCCTTCTACTCCACCATTTCTCCAGTCCCCCTGCTCTCCTGTCATCTCTTCTCCTTTCTCCTCTCACTTCCACTACTACATCTCAACCCCTCTCATCATATTTTTTTCTCATTACAGCTGACCAGGTGAGGCAAGAACTGAGGAAGCAATGACTTCCGGCAAGTAGCACTGACCTCTCACCTGATGAAGACCTTGTAGCGGCTCTTCCTGAACCTCATCAGGCCAGAGGTGCAACATGCCCAAGACCACTTGCAGTTTGTGTACAGAGCGGAGGTCCGCGGAGGATGCAGACCTGTTCTACACCGGGCCTACACTCATCTTGACAGGGGAAGCGATGCTCTGAGGATTCTTTTCTTGGATTTCTCCAGTGCCTTTAACATCATCCAGCCACTTGCACTCCAGAACAAACTGACGAGCATGCAAGTGGACCCCTGTCTTGTTGCCTGGATCTACCTCTCGAACAGGACACAGTACGTCAGGTTGAACACCACGTCTGACACTGGTCAGTAACGTCAGAGCACTTCAGGGGACGGTGTTTGCCCCTCTTCTGAGCTGTGCCACATCCAAATTCAGATGACATAGCCATTATGGGGTGTATCAGGAATGAAGATGGGAAGTATAGATGTCTTGTGGGTTATTTGGTCCAAATCTAATCATCTTCAGCTCAACACCTCCAAGACCAAGCATCTGGTCATCGACTTCGGGAAATCGAACCAAAACAAAGGTCAGTCCTTATCTATGGGGAGGAGGTGGAGGTTGTTGGGACCTACAAATACTTTGGGCTGTAGCTTAACAGGGTAGACTGGGTACACTACACCATGCAGCTGTACAAAAAGGCACAGAGTAGGCTTACTTCTTGCGTAGACTCAGATTTTTCAATGTCTGCAAAAAGCTCCTGAAAATGTTTTACCAGTCTGTGGTGGCCAGCGTCATTTCCTACATTGGGTGTGCTGGGGGAGAAGCACATCAAAGAAGGACATAACTAGACTAAAAAAAGCTGATTAGGAATCTGTGGTGGACACAAACCTGGACTCACTAGCGTCACAAGCGGTGGCGGGTTTCGTGGCAATAACCCATATCTTTACAGTTCTATACATATATTTTTCAATCGAGATTTGCATTGCTATTATATTTTATTATACTATTATGTCTCCATTTACACCACCTCATACTATAGCTTAGTGTGGGAGTATAAGAAGACCTCCAGAAAAACGTACTGACTACAAAATCACCTGCCCTTCAACCATAGGTTGAGGCATCTATGCCTTTTTGTTCAACAGTCAAAAGAGAGCTGGTAACATCCTCAGCTCTCGGTTAATTTTTTGTAGAAACACATGAAACAATGGTTTGTAAAATGCTCAAGCTTCACCAGATCCCAACCCCAGAGAAAGGTGGATGGGCTGTGCCGGATGCTCTTTCCGAGGATATTGTTTTAAGCACCGTGCAAGAGATGATAGCTTTTCAATCAAACACAGAATATGTTGTCTAGAGAATGGAAGTAAAATACAGTATTGAACCAGATAGCAATGGTTTGTGGTATGCCGACAAAGTGTGAGGTAAAATGCAGCGTTTGTCCGTTAAAGACAAACTAGCACTATCTGTGGTAATTTTAAACCAAATAACGAAGACACGCAGATTTGACGCAGAACGTCTTCTTCAGCAAAAGGTAGACTCTCTGAAGAATCAATTGGAATCCATGGCTGATAAATTGGAGCATGTTGAATCCATACATGTGCATAATAATGCTGACCAGATTTTGACTGCTCATGGGAACAATGGCATGTGTGCAGTATGAACTGAACATGACATAGATAACAGTTGTGCATATGATGATAGTATGTCTATGGCAAAATTGAGACCCCTGTTGACAAGGTGTGCTGATGGTGAGGATATTTATTCATAAAAGGTTGCTAAGCTGTGTGAAATAGACCAATGATTTAAAGGTCTGCACAAAAAAAGAAAAAAACTTTTTGTTATTAAACACATTGACCATCCAATGGCTTTGTTCACTTCTTACACAACTACAAGGGTTTCACACAAGATGAAGTTCATAGCAATAAAGTAAACAAGGCAGTGAAACTCGTGCAGATTCTAGAAGACTTCACAGACTGGCAGGGATGTAGCCGACCTAATACACTGTCATGCAGAATCATTGACAGAAGGACCAAACTGACTGATAACAGCTAGCAACAATGAAGAGGAACAGTGGCACAAACAGGAAAAAAATGACTTGTGCTTCAACTATTCACTAAACATATGAAGGCCAAAAAACCAAGAGAGTGTTCCATCAATTTCTTTAGTATAATAGATAGGGCCATGACAGCTTTTAAGGTTTTGACAAAAAAAAAAAAGGTTTATTCTATGCTGTCGCAGTATAAAACAACAAACCAACAAAGGCAAAGTGAACAACCTCCAATACTTCAACTTCTCAAATACATCAAGCTCTACAACAAATGAACAGCACCAACAGCATGAGGAACAAACAGAGCATAACAAAACAGAAACAAAGACTGAGGGACATTTATACTAAGGGCACCAGGTGACACGAGTGAGACTAATTAGACACAGGTCGCACTGATTACCAATCTATCCAGAGACAGAAAACAGGGATAGACAGTCCCTGAGAGTCCTTCAATGAATACTTATAAGTATTTATATAATAAGTTTGCCTGAGACTTAACACATGAAGTTAAAGCCCTTAACAGCTTTTAAATAATAATAATAAGTGTTCCTGCAGAGTTTATATTTACATTAATAAGAATAATTATAAAACATTTTATTAAAAATCCCCTTTCAGGTCAGTCAAGGACAAATCCCCTGTTATCTGCCCATTAGGATTTCTTGAGTTTATCAGAATGCCTTTGATATTAATAATGCACCTGGTACATACTACAGGCGTGCAGAGCATTATTTAATTAAAAATGTTTTGCTTGGCCATTGGATGCTGGCTTGTTAGGTACAGGTGGTGTGTTGCATGCTGTTCTTTCTAACAAAGCATTGGAATCAAGTACTCATAAGCACTCACAAAATGATGTGGAAGACCTGAACATGAGAAGAAGTCCAGTTCAACCATTTTTGTAGAGGTTGCAGTCTTTGTGCAGAACACTCCAAGCCACTTTGTGGAGTGTGCATCTACCACAACCAGGTACATATGGTCAATTCAAGGTCATGCATAGTCCATGTGCACACATTGCCAAGGCTTGGTAGGCCATTCTCATACATGCCGAGGGGCTGTTGGGTCTGTGAAAACCTATCCCATGTCTTTGACAAGGTAGGGTTGCACCGGTAGATGATCCACTTGTGGTATACGAAGCATCAGATTGAAGGGCACTTGGGGGTAATAGAGAGTCAACACGTTGTCACTACTTCTTTTGCTGTGTTGAAGGACTTTTCCTATAACAAATACCATTTGTTGCTTACTCAACCATGTTGAGTAACAGTCAATTTTTTTATGTTTTTATTGAACAGCCCACAAACTAATCTGGTTGCGAAACAGGCAGATTTCTTCCAAAATAACAATGATAAAAAAAATCTCCTCCGCTCCACTACAAATTCATCATTGGACTTTGTTTAAACTGGTTTTATTCATGAAATCTAAATCGTTGTCTAGAGGCTTCAGCTTATCAGCAGGTTTGTCTGGGGTGATGAGGCTACATAGCTACTTATATGTCTTAGCTCCAAATACAGTACAGTACAGCTATCATTTCCCTTCTGGTATATTATTTGTGACAAGTCTGTGAAAACCTATCCCATGTCTTTGACAAGGTAGGGTTGCACCGGTAGATGATCCACTTGTGGTATACGAAGCATCAGATTGAAGGGCACTTGGGGGTAATAGAGAGTCAACACGTTGTCACTACTTCTTTTGCTGTGTTGAAGGACTTTTCCTACAACAAATACCATTTGTTGCTTACTCAACCATGTTGAGTAACAGTCAATTGTTTTATGTTTTTATTGTACAGCCCACAAACTAATCTGGTAGCGAAACCAGATTTCTTCCAAAATACTACTACATAGCTACTTATATGTCCATACTTGTATGGACATATAAGCTCCAAATACAGTACAGTACAGCTATCATTTCCCTTCTGGTATATTATTTGTGACAAATTGTTGATCTAACCTTTTGATGTTTGCCAATCTTCAAATGATCTGTCAAAATGTTAATATTAACTATCTTGCCTTTAATTGTGTATTTTCTATGTTTGTGGGGTCAGGATGGTAGACATGCATTTATGGTGGGGAGTTGACACAGAACAGAGTGATGCAGCCAGTAAGTTGTAGAAAAAAAACTATGGCTTTAATATACTGTAAAACTTTCAACTACCTCTACAATACGTACAAGCCATTTTGGGGGCATTTCTTAAGCTTTTGTTTCCTCACAGTAAATTTGCAAGAGAGTTAATAAACAGCAAAACCTGTTTTTTACTTTATTATTTAATAATGGACCATTTTCAGTGTTTTGGTTGATTGGAAGAATATCACAATCTTTCTATAAAAAGATTGTGGGCTCTTTAGTATTTTACCCTTGGAAGTGTACAAAACAAATTGTTAACAGACTTTTGCGTATTTTGTACGTATTGTGCTGCCCATGTCTTTGATTAATCAAATTGCTCTCTTGCCTTTATTTTGCCATAATGCTCTATGTTGTTTTTCCACTGATTAATTTACGTTGAGATAGGGGCTCTGCGCTGCTTATAAGCCCTTTGCTCTTTGTCTAAAATGTTTTAATGGATATGTGTTCCACACCATATGAGACAGTGGTGTGTTAACATATCACTCTGTTGCTAGTGTTTTAGCAGTGATTCCCTCTGTTTTCTTGCAAGCGTCTGATTGAAGCCCACAGGGTGGTGGTAACACCTCTCAGCTTGTGTCTTTCTCCACTTGCCACATGGCTTCCAGGACATTGTTGGATATAATGGCGCCTTTGTTCAGGACATATCGTACCTCTCAGCTTGGGTGTGAACCAGGTCCATTAACAAATGCACCTGAAGGCAATGAATAGCCTCCTCAGGGAACAGCAGGAACACTCCTGCATATAAATGAATTTGGCTAGGCTAAGTTTAAAGGCTTCTCATGTCTCTCCCTTTCATACCCTGAAAATATTTTAGGGAATTCTAAAATAGTAATACAAGACGGCAGTCCAACAAAAAAAGACTAATTTTGGTAGGATTTATGGCTGTATGAGAGGCAGTTCTTTTCCTACATACAGATTTTTTTAGGTAACATAAATGTTGCAGTGTCCATTTTTTATCTTCTTAACAGATTGCAGGACATTATTATTTGGCACTGAACTCAGCTGTTAGCCCTCAACACTCTGGTGATGACACCACATTATGTGACCGTAAAAAAAACACCTTTGTGCCAACACAGAGCCCAGCATGATAAAGCTGTTGGTCCAGGTACGAAGAAAACATACAACTTGTTATACTTCATTATTCTTAAGAAGAAAGCCTCAACTTATGTGTAACATGAAATATTTTGTTCAAACTGCTTTAGAATTTTAAATGAGCTGAGATATTTCACATCAAGCGCTGGTCACTCACCACAGGAAGCTGTGTTGCTAACGAACTGTTAAATTCAGTGTTAATAAGTGGCTTCACTGTTGGCACCTCAGAGGTAAAACCTTCACAGCTCCACATTCTCTCCATCTGCTGTTGTGTTAAATGTCCGTTGGGAGGTAGGTAGCCAACACTTTTATATTACAGGCAGACTTTACTTTTGTCCAAAGCAGTAGTGGGATAAAGCAAATAACATTCGCAGTTCTAAATGTGTGAACCTCCTTAGCCTCATGACTCGCATGCTGTACTATTCTTTTAGATATGATGTATGGCTTTAGCAATATGCCCATTCAAAATGTGTTAAGTCTAATGCCCATTTACAAGTCCACAGTAACGGCTGGCCAAGCAGTGTTTGTACAAAAAAGTTGCCTTAAAACAAGAAAGATATCTGTCTTGTTAATCCATCCTTTACAAACCTTTACTATACCCACATCTTTAGAGGGCAAAGTTGATCACCATTATCAACTAGCCTATAACGGAAATCAAAAAAAGAAACCCCTTTTTCTGCAGAGCAGTATGGGGACATCCAGGGAGAGCTACATCAGGAAGAGCTGCTCTTTAAACTCATACCAAAATAATTGAAGATCTGATTAACTTAATGGGGGAAATAATGAAGACTTGAAGAGAAATATGGTATACTTGACCAATAAGTTATCATGGAGGTTGATGGCGTCTGGGAAGCAAATGTGAGACTTAGAACAGCTGAACTGTCAACCTAAATCTGCAGTAAATCAAGGACTTTTGTCCACAATTGATAGGTAGTTAATGCAAACAGGCTAGTATTCCTTCCTTGTCATGTGCCGCATCAACTTTGTCATTTGGTTGTGATGCACCTGGACACTGCTATCATTCTGGCATCCCCCATGGCAAGATCACTTCAGTACTGTGTCGGAGCCAGTGGAACGCACCGATCCTTTTGCCACCAGAGCTGCACCATCACTCGGACATCACTCATCTCCCTTGTTACCCCTACAGCCACTGTGGGTCCAGCAGACACACCCAGTAAAACAATTCTAGTACAGTCAGCTTTACTTGTCCACAGGCCATATTGTCAACCACCGTTTTTTAGCTTGCCTGGCTATGTCAGCTATCTCTAATTGTCAACAAACATGACATTCTCACCAGCTGTAAACTTGACTTTCTACCAAAAACTTGCAACAATCTAAGCACTCTACTCTGAACAAATCCACTCCCCATGGCAACGGTTGTGGAGGAGATCTCTTTGTTACTCAATGCAAATAGTGTGAAGTCCTGCCTGTCTACGTTTTTTTTTTTTTTTCATTCCACTCATTTGGGGGCCTTGTTTTAAGCTTGGTAGGTCTTCACCAACCATCATCACCACAGTATACCACAGCCCTTTCTCACCCTAATGATTTGGCTGCTCGCTGGCTCACCAACACTCTTGCCCTGAAATTCTGGTATGTGTCCTTCTCTACATCTGCCCCTCGGTTTACCCCTGCTCTCAGGACCATGAAATAAAAAAAACTGACAACTTGAGCCCCTCTACAGAAAAACTGGCCTACCTATCCACGATAACATGTGCATTGTCCATACCATTCAATAAAAGGTCTTAATCTCTCAAATACCTCCAGACCCCTTTTTTCTGTCCTCAACCTCTCTCTCCACCTGTGTTCCACAGAATCCTGCAATGCTATACTGGACTATTTCAACCACAAAATTCACCACACTCACCCCACCATAATTAAAACACTTAAATTCTCTCCCCATCTGAACCACTACTTCAATGTCATCTTTTCCCTGATTTTTCTCCTCTAGCTAACTTAAAAGGCATCCTACATGTCAGCTTGATCCCTTACCCTCAACCCCAGGGAAAAACTGCCTACCCTTTTTGCTCCTTCTCACATCTGCCTGGTTTTGACCCCAACATTCATGATAACCTCTGCCCAATCTCAAAACATTCACCATTCATCTCCAAAGTCTCCAAACTGTTGTCACCCACTCCAATCTCACCTATACCTCCTGTCACTCTACAAGTCGTTTCAGTCTGGTCCTAGTCCTCTTTACAGCGCAGAGACTGCCCTACTCAACATTACAAATGATCTCCTTATCGTAGCTAACTGTTTCCATTCTCATCTCCATGGATTTGAAGGCCACGTCAACACCATCTCACACAATACTTTCATCAGCCAACTTTCCTCTATTGGTTTTCCCCACATTCCCCTTAGCTGGTTCTGTTCTTATCTCACAGGCTGCACTTGAAACATACAACATAACCAATCTGTGTATCAACTCTTGGCTCTCTGAAATCAAAACTTGGTTCAATGCAAATTTCATAAAATTAAACTGGAATAGTGTAAATCCTCCTTCTTCGCACTAACCCCATACTATCCAAAGTTAACATATTTCCCCTAAACCTTTTCAGTTCCTCAGTCTCTCTCTCCCTCAAGTGAAGAGACTTGGTGTCATCTCAGATAGCACACTTTACTTTCAGTCACACATTAATAACAAAGTCCACACAGCAGATTTATCGGACCTTGCACAACCCCCAACACCATTGCTGTTATGACCCAAAAGGCAGGAAGAGACTCCAAACCTTGAACAAAAGGTATGTAGCAGAGCTGCAGATGGACCAGAAATTCACCCACATAACAAGGGGACGAAGACCAAGGACCGTGTCAGTGGTTAGAATGGAGATGCACAGGGAACCGACAGGGAGAGGACGTGGGCAACTATGCTGCATCAGCAGAGATACGCACCAACAAGACGAGACAGGACAAGGACAGTGGAGGCTACAGACTGGAAAGCAAGAAGTTGCATTACTTTACTTTACATACTCACAGACAAACAAGACAGCTTTATCACATGAATGTGACAACGATCCTGCACTGGATTGGTGGCGCCTGGACTTCTTAAAGTACAATCAGAGTAGATTCAGTGCCGCTGGAATCTCTCTTCAAAAAAGAAACAAACACAGACAAATCAAGGATAGACACCTGAACCAACACACTTACATAAATGACCCAACCAAAGGTTTGTGTACGTTGGATAAGAACAACATTTTACACAAATGGGTTTGAATGGCTACTAAAGGTCACAATACACACAATTTATTCCTCTAAGTCTGCTTGTAATCAATGTGTGTATAAAGATTTGGGTTTCTAGGCTCCTGACAGACCCTTGGACTACTTTCTCTGGTTTTCCATTGGAGTCATGGAAAAGGAAGAGAGTTGTCAAAAGATCTGTGAGAAGATATAGATGAAGTGTTCAAAACAGAGGAGGGATATAAGTAGTGACTGAAAATTATCTCAAGTTGAAGTCCATACAGCCCAACAAGTGTCAGGAGACTTAGGGCTCCTGTGAGTTTCGTTTTTTTTCGAAACCTGAATGAACCTGCTACATCGAAAAGAGAGCCTCCCAGTTGCTGCATTTGGGTCTTACCCTGTTGTCCTCGTCTTGGACGACACCAAAGCATAACAGAAGGATCCCACCAGAACTGAACCAATCAGACCGTAATGGCGGCCATATTTTATGAGCTCAATATGTGCGCTCTTAATGAGGTATTCACCAAGGGGATGGGTTCCATGTAGATTCCCCAGCGGTAATAGCATCATGGTGGTAGTGCCACCTACCTGTTTATCCAGCACGCCCATCCCCTATTCTGGGCTACAAACCATCCCTTAAAGAGGGGACAGGTTGAGTCCCTGGCTATGCAGCAGACTCATTTATGTTTCCTGGTTGCTGCAAACTCACTGCCAGTCATTCTATAGACCCATCCCCATCTCTGTTCCTGTGCTCAACATTTTCTCTGCCAATGTTTCTGGTCCGGAGGATGATCTTCACTCGGTGGCCTATGTTTCTGTTTCTGATGATGATCTTCCCTCGGAGGTCCTTGATCCCAAGGACAACCTTCCGTGTCTCCTGTTTGCTGTTGTGCACCCAGTTCTGCCTCAGCCCTACACACCCGCAGAGTTGGTAGGGTCTCAGACGTCCATTGGGTAGGGGGGTACTGTGACGCCCGTCTATTCCTGTTTCTGCTTGCCGTCTGAGTTGATGGGTAATCAGTGATAAGTCACCAAGTGCCCTTAGTATACATCCCCGTTAATCTTACTCCTGGCAGAGAAAGGTTGGTGGTGAATTTAGGCTGTAGAAGTCACTTTATGGAAGATTTTGATATATTTGAGAAGTTTATCTACGGAGTTGTACATGTTAATGAAGAACAGCATATATTAAGGCCATAAAAATTATTCTGCCATAAATTCTGCTATCAGTTACAAAGACCAATACATTGATGTGGATATTAAGCAATACACCTTTAATAATTTTTCAATATTTAAATGAATATTTTCACAATATTTTTGATATTTAGTAATTGTTTTAGTAATATCCATTTATTTAAATTGCAAATCCCTTGATTTGATAAAGGTTTTGTGACATATTCTTATCTCTTAAATGCAATGTAACTTTAAAACTCCTATGGAAATTTGCTTCACTTATGGACCCTGGAACCTGTAATGCATCTACTGTGATAGCAGAGGACTTTATGTACTGTCTCACCGGTCCAATACGTGTCCTGCCTTACTCTCACTTATTTCTCTTCCATATACTGAATGTTGCACACAGTGCCACAGTTCAGCGCAAGCTAACCCATCATTCTGCATGTTTTCTCTATCATCCAATAGGATGTAGACAGAGACCCTCTGATCCTCTCTGAATTTTTCTACAAGTACCCTCAGAGTAAACTCAGTGTCAACTTTGCACTTCCCAGGCAATACACCAATCTGCTACACACTGAGCTACACTACTTGTCTCAGCCCTGCTTCCACAATGCTTTCCTATCCTTCAAGGATTGACCAAAAATATGATCTTCTTCAATGGGTTCTTCTTAACATTAACAGCCCTGAACATGAATACTGAAGAACAGAAACACTACATATATCACATATATATGTGCATCCAAAAAAGCACATGGTCACAATGAAAATTTGGAAAGCTCACGTAAAGTGGAGGTCAGTTCCCACAATTGGCTTTAAGACAGTTGCATTGCAGGACAGTGTGATCTGTTGAAACCAAAACCTGAGACACACTGAGACAAAGACTGGATTATCCCAAAGAAAAACCTACAAGGCACATTGAGGTTGTCAACCTTTTTTCAGAATACCAAGGAAAATGACATTTTGTTTGCTGAGCATTATCCTGATTGTTGCATGTCCAACTACTGGCATCTTCTCCTACTCCTCGTCTTTATTTACATTACATTATATTACAAAACGTTGCAATATATTTGGCAGCTGCTTTTATCCAAAGCAGGTTACGGGTGTCAGACATGTCATGTATGGCAGTACAGAGTAAGCATTCCAATCGCACCCAACCATCGGATCATAGATTGCGAGCACATGAATGGTAACATGTGAACCTACAACCCCTGTGATTCAGTCAGTGTGAGCAGCAGATGGCTGCCGCAATTGGATCAAAATCTCACAACCGACTTAAGCTGGTGAAGCAAAAACGTGTACTATATGATCACCTGCATGTATGAATATGAAAAAAAGTATGTGGTTTCTGGGCTCCCTCTAGAAAGCAGCTTTTGCCAGGAAGCCTCATGTGGTGTGCACCTGTGAGGGTTCAGACAACACCTGGATCCTCTCTCTGTTGTTCTAGCAACACAAGCTGCAGCTCTGTGCAGAATTCCTTTAACACTGCCCTTGGTAAACGAAGTCAAGCCTTATGTCTCCTGAATTCTCGCTTCCATGTCACTTCTTACAAAGCTAGTGCTCTCTGTCCTTGCCTGCCCCAATTTCGCTTTGCAGTTTTTCATATATTACATAGGATATATTATATCCCACTTTGGAAAGGTACAATGTGTGGGGCAGCACTGAGAATGTGTGCAGTGGCAACTGTGTAAAATTGGACAAAGACAGAAGATTACAGTTTGTGTTATTAGAAGATAGCATGTAACTGTTTTTGGTTGAGTTTTTCAAAAAAACATTGATCTCCTTTAATATATAATAAGATAAATCCATACAACTGACACATACGACAACGATCAAAGATAAGATAGCGAAAGGGAGCCCTACAGGATGGATGGGTCTGGAGAAGATCTGCAGGGACAGAACAATAACAACAACTTTGTCTTCTACATAAAAATAAAACAGAGACATTGGATATATCTTTTGTGTAGAATAATTTGTCTAAAATAGCTGATCAAGAGCTTAAATGTTGTTCATGAATGAATTGCACGTTTCTTTACATAATTAGACATTGTCATACAATGTATGTAGGTAGTTGGCTCATCTGCCAGTTTGATTTTGTGCTGCCGTCGTCTACATGTTGATATGTCCCTTGGCAAGGCACCACAAATTCTCCCTGCCAAATCCAAATTTCCCCTGTGAGGCCCAATAGAAGATTCAATCTTTATCATGAGCAAACTAGCACACACACACACACACAGTCAGGCACACACTGCATGTTCAAGCTCTAAAACATACACAGACACATGCACGCACATACAGACACAAAACAACGCTGTCATGACAGCATACTTCTTCATCCCTCTGAAGTCTTTTCACCCACAGGTCATTTCCATAATAATAGTCTCCATTCTCCCAAATGGGATTTTGGCTGTGATAATGTATGCTGTCCGTCTCGTCCACAGACTATCAGCCCTGTCATCCAGAACGGCACAAATGTAATTACACAATCCACTTGATAACTAAGCAATGTAATTTTATCCTTGAGTGAAGTACAGTATGTTTTACCAGAATTGGTTGTATGCATAATGATAAAGAAAAAAAAAAACACAACACAAATGTAACATGTCGCAATGATTAAAAAGCAAATTTATATTTATACCAGAAAGTGTGGGTCGTACATTGCACCACAGTGGAAGTCAACCACCCTAACCTGGAATCAAACCTGCCAAGCAGGCGAACCCTGGAGTTTCACACCAAATACAGAGTTTGCCTTTGGGCCAAAGTGAAGGCCCAGGTGGAAACAAACAAAAAACTTTTGCAGACCTGGTACAGTACTAAATATATTTATATACAGTGCCCAGTATGTTGTTTATGAATAAAGATGTGTCAAAAATACTTAAAAAATACTTTCAGTTTAATTTTTTCATTCATCTTGCAACCTATTCATTTGTGTGTGTAAACAATGAAGAGGTAATAGCTGCATTGTAGCATTTTAATGAATTCCTTCTTTTGTTGAACATTGTTTGGATTAAGTATGAACCAAAACAATACTTGATTGATGTTGCGTATCAGATAGATGGATAGAAAGAGAGGCATAATCTTGAGTCGAGGCATTAGCTACAACACAAAAAAAAAGGCGAGAAAAATAGTCTTCGAGAAAATTATTCTCTCCCTGTTCCAGTAAATCTAGTTTGAGTGAAATGTCTGTGAAGGTAGATTTACTGATAAAGGGTGAAGTGAGAACATTGGGAGTAATAAAAGCAGAAGGCTGCAAGTGACAGTTGGGTTAAGATAGAAGTCATGTTCAATTGTAGGTAGAATCATCAAACAACAAGTTCACAGGAAAAATCCAAGCAAGCTTTTCCTAAAGAAGATTTGCAGTTGTGTGAAGTAGATTATCACCGTACAGTATTGTATCTGTTCAAAGCTCCTGCTGGCATGGCCTCAGTCGCTGCCTGTGCTGTAGCACGGGAAATACTCGGGGTTCCCAACCATTCTCTGATAAACCCTTTGGTTTGGTTCAAACTTCTCCGACTTTGACCCAAAACCAGAGGCACAAGTGGCCAATCAATTTTCAAGGCTTCATTGCATCATATAAACCAGTGGTCCCCAACCACCGGGCCGTGGACCAGTACCGGTCCATGGGGCAATTGGTACCGGGTCGCAGAGAGATGATGCTCAGCTTAACACAATTTATGTTTTATTTATTATTAGACGCTAAAAAGCGAGATCCCCTCGTGATTGAGTGTCCAGAAGATGTCCAAAAAATACCACTTTTATGCTGGATGTTTCATTTTCATTAGTGGTAGTTATCCGCTACACCTCAACGACCGGTCCGCGAAAAAATTTCTAGATGTTTGACCGGTCCATGGCGCAAATAGTGTTGGGGAACACTGATGTAAACCATTGGCTGTGTATTATGCAGCATGGGCTTGGTGCATGTAAATGTCCTGTTATGCATTCACTTTTGACTGAGAAATCACAAAAGTCTAGTGCAAAAAAATTAAAAACTAAATGGCTAACAACATAAGTACTTGAAATAGTAAGTGCGTGATTTTTATAATTTATAACACTTTAATGTTAATTTACACTTTACTGCTTCTTTAGTTTTTTTAATTACTACTACTAATTACTACTGATTATTAATAAAACTTGTTATAACTGTTTATAGACCAGTTTAATTGTTTGTATTACAATGACTTGAAACTGAACAGAAAATACTACAAGAAATACTTGTGTACTTCTTATTAAATACTTCTTACTTGAAGAACGCATCAGCTTGTTGGCAGATGGTATAAAGGAATGAAATATAATAATAATAATGCAATTGTTAAATGCTGGTATTAGGACTGAAAAAAAATTGTAAGTGGCTTAAAATTAATATCAGATGACAATATTGCAGAGGACGCTATTTTAATTCTCATTTTGTTGTTGCCCCTACAATCACGAAACAAAAATGTCTGAAAACAAAATACCTGTTTTTTTATTATTATTACTATTGGAGGTGGTTGCATTGCTTTGTGCAATGTATACATATTTTATATATTTTTATAAAATATATATGCATAAAATGTTTCAATATTTTCCCTGTCAGTTCATCTCTTTTTTTGTAGTTGCAGTTAAATTAAGACTGAGACTAATTTAATTACAGTGTGTTATTAAAACTGTATGCAGTTCAAGTGCATGCTCCTTGACAGCAGGGGAAAAATCTCCTGTGAGTTTCCCAGCGGTCATACATGTAAGATGATTATTCAGTACTGCGTGCCTGTCAATAGTACCTTTTCAACCAAGATCAATGTGTTGTCTTACGCTGGGGCCAGTGTGTCAGCTGCAGTCATTAACATGTGAGTGGCACTTTATCAGTGCCAGACCTAAATAAATCAAAGGGTCGGCCTCAGAAGAAAAGGGGCTAATATTTCCTCAATAACCCAAGAGGGACGCAATAGAGGGATGTAAATTGTCTCCCAGGAGGACCTGGGGACTGCAAAGGAGAATCTTGCTTAGAGCAATGGAAACTAATGAGTATAATAGTAAATATATATATGGAGAGGGATAAAGGCCCCAATTTTCATACCAATTAATGCAATCTTTTCCCCAGAACTAAATCTGGAAGAGAAGGACCAATCCCCACTATTCTCCGCCTTTTCTTTTTATCTTTTCGCGATTATCTCTATTATTCAACACAGTGCCAGGCAGTGGTCATTAGGCCTGCGGGAGGCTGGGCCAAGCAGAGGAAGTTAAGGAGATTTTAAAAACCCCTCTCCCTCCAGACATCAAAACAAATTGGTCCAAATCAAAGGGGGGTCAAATGTGTCCGTTCTTTTGGAGGGTGACAAAGGAGAAGAACTTCAACAACTGCCAGTGGTGCTGCATGAGCGAATGGGTTTAAATATGGCTTCTTAATGGACAAGTCTGCAACGAAAAACATCGCCTCAGTCATTACAAGGGACCAATTTTGCAAACAGGGGGAACTAAAAGGAATGTCAAGATATTTATCTCTCCCTGATAAAACATCTACCCTTCTGTTAAATGTCTGAACATGATGGAAAGATAAGGTTTAGATTTAATAACAACAGAAATGTATAGCCAGACACACAAACACGTAATATATATATATATATAGAGAGAGAGAGAGAGAGAGAGACAGAGAGATTTTTTTTCTAAATAAAATGGTAATTGTAGCCACATTTATTTGTACATTAAATAATAATATTCAGGCTTACTGGCCTGATGACATGAGGTAAATAAAATATGTTCTGTCATAAAAACATATTGTGATTATTAGATAATTGATTGGATAATTAAAATTGATTATTGGACAATTTCTTCTCCCTTAAAAATCTCTTCTCCCTTGCAGTCCAAATAATGATCTTTAAAACAGGATCAAGCTGAAATGCAGATGATCCCCTTGAATCTCAGTGTGCTGAAAGCCTATTTGTATTTTTTTATTGTTTTCACTCAAACTGTGGTTTGTCGGAACCCCCTTTGCTGAGAAGACACCTTGGTGCTGGAACTAAACAAATAACATCTGCTACTGATGCATCAGAGAAGCTGGTGGAATTGAAGTTGATTCATCATGTGTTTACAGTGTCTTCAAAATAGCTTTAGTGAAGATGGAGAACCAAAGGTGGCCTGCTCAGTCCTGGCTGCATCTCCCATAGTTCCACGTGAGTGTTTATGAAGTTATATAAGGTGTGCATAAGTGAAATTTATATGTAAGCTTTTGCCTGTGAGATATCGTATTTTTATTTATCTCATCTGGTGTCATATTTGATTTTCTTTTTTTGTAATACTTCCTGTCTTGTGTTGCATACTTTATTGCTCTGTGTTTAAAGTGGTTTTCCCATTGGCTTTCAGATTACTCAGATTACTTATTTAAGACTAATTTAAGGGTAAACTCTATGTTTTTCTCTGTTAATTCAGCAGAAACTACACGCAACGTACAATATCCAGGCATCGACTGTATGTACGAATATATGGGTTTCTCTGATAAAATCCCTAACTATCGTATGTCTATGCGACACTAACACGACTTTCTGCGAACAACTATCGTCACCATAAACCCATATTATTATTAAATGGGATTTTATTGGATCTCGACAGTGTGTGAGAAAAGCGGGGTTGGAAAGTGATCAAACACTGCCCTTTTGTGGACGAAAGGGTTCATAGCAACAGAGCAGTTGGAACCAACAGAATAAGAGGCATTTAAATTAGCACAAAAAAATATTTTTTATCATATTTGCTACGCAAAATACTTAGCTAAAGAAAAAAACTCTTGTTTTTAATGCAAAAATTGAGCAAAATTGTCAAATAATATATAGGAATATCTCAGCAAAACCATGAGCTACATTTTTTCATTGTGAATTTTATGTAACAATAATGATAATAATTTTTGTTGTAAATGTGACTTTCTGATTCTATCTATTTATATCAGGATATATAACAGGATATGCATGAAAATATTCTTTAAAGAAAATTTTTGATGCTAAGATTCTTAAAGAGAAACAAGTATGGACAGGATCAGGAATGAGGTGATTAGGGGCAGTTGGTGCCCTAGTGGTTAAGAAAGCAGACTTGGGTCCCCGGTTCGATTCCCCCAACCACCAAGTTACCACTGAGGTGCCCAGAGCGTCCCCACACACTGCTCCACAGGAGGAGACAACGAGGAGATTGATGAATGCAGTGAGGGAGGACATGGAGGTAGTTGGAGTTAGAGTAGAAGATACAGAGGACAAGGGGAGACAGAAAATGCTGAAGAAAATATTTATTTTAATGAGGAATAAATGTAAATAAGTTCCTTGGCCAACTTTCAAAGCAAACCTTTTGTAATAGGCCTTTGGAACCAAACAAAAAAATCTGCTTTTTTCAGTTTTTATTATTTTACATTAACTTCAAAAAAACACTGGAAGTTTCATGAGGGACTGTAAAGGGTGCAGTGTGATTTGGGTTGATGTCGTCCTGCCTTATATCTTCTGGGCTGGGTTGCAACTGACATAATAAGTAATAAGTATAATTTCATATATTTGTTACTTTCACAGTGACACCAATGAGAATCTTGTGTATTTTTGCCCATCAAATCAAGAAACACAACTGAATAAAGAATAAAGTTTTAAATACAAAGGGTAATTTAACTTGCCCTACCTGTGTCGAAGAGTATGAATGATTCAATTTGAGCTGTAAGAGACGGGAAGTCATTCTCTACACTGCAATCCAAATTATTATGCATAAAGTGTTCAACTGTGGTACAGTAAGATTTTTTATTTGTCAGTTTAAACTCATGAATGATAATCTGTATCATGGCTCTGTTTATCACTGAAACCGATTGAAGACCTGTGCTAATTAGTTTGGCAGGTGAGTCCAATTAAAGCGGAGACTCCTAAAGAAGGTTGTTCCACATTGTTAAGCTGGCCACCATTTTCAACCAAGATGGGTAAGAAGAAGGAGCTTTCAGCTGCTGAAAAGCAACACATATTTGAATGTTTGTGTCAAGGAATGACAACAATCAAAATTGCCAAGAAACTTCATTGTGATCATCAGACTGTCCAGAAGTTTGTAGCTGGTTCAGAGCGAACACATGTGCGTGCTGATGAAAGGAAAATCCAGGACTCTTTCTAACATGCAAATATGTCTGATTAAAAGAGCAGTTCTAAAAATGCCCCATCACAGCAGCAGACAAGTTTTTGAAGGTGCTGGTGCCTCGGACAACAAGATGCAGGGTCCTCCAGGGGTTTGCGACGGTGCCTAAGCCATCGTTTCGACCTCCACTGTCCATGCACACCAGCAGAAAGGCTCCAGTGGACCAGGCAATACCTGGAGACTGACGTCAAAACCGTTCTGTTCACCGATGGATGGAGTAGTGGATGGTTGGTTGACGGCCACCCCATGCAAACAAGGCTACAGCTCCAAAAAGGAGGTGGTGGAGCGATGTTTTGGGCTGGTATCATGGGGAGAGAGATTTTTGGCCCTTTCAGGATCCCTGACAGTGTGAAGATGACATCCACAACGTATGTGGAGTTCCTCAAAGAACACTTCCTGCCATGTTTCAAAAGGAAGAATCGAGCTTTTCGGAACAAGATCATTTCCATGCATGACAATGCACCATGCCATGCTGCAGAGAATATATCTGCATCTCTGGCTGCAATGGGCATCAAAGGAGACAAACTTTTGGTGTGGTCCCCATTGTCTCCTGACCTCAATCCTATTGAGAACTTTTGGAGCATCATCAAGAGAAGTGTTTATGTTGGTGGGAGGCAGTTCAAATCTCAACAAT
Organism: Paraplagusia blochii; assembly: GCA_016785265.1. Taxonomy (NCBI): domain Eukaryota; kingdom Metazoa; phylum Chordata; class Actinopteri; order Pleuronectiformes; family Cynoglossidae; genus Paraplagusia; species Paraplagusia blochii. Next base: position 62,513 of record JAFBJS010001123.1, on the reverse strand, counting down.
AGCTCTGGGAGGCTATTCTGTCCTCGTTTAAGGCTGTTCCAGCAGATACTATCCAAAAACTGACAAATTCGATGGATGGAAGACGTCAGAAGGTCCTTGTCAACAAGGGTTCGTATGTTCAGATGTGACTTAAAATATGATAATGTTTTGATTTAAATAGTGCTTGATTTCAGTTAAATTTCAGTCAGACATGAGCTGCTAATGTTTTTACTTTCACACATAACCATTTTTGGTTCTTTATGACAATAAAATGTGTCTAAACTCAATTGTGCCTAATAATTTGGAACATGCATTTTGTCATTTTTATTTTTCAAAAATGTACTATTATCATTGGGAGGTTCATTCAAAAACATTTGAATTGTACTCCAATGGTTGGTGACTGGAAAATCATGAGGACTGCCATTCATACAGATAATTTTGGAAAAGCTGAGAAAATATGATTTGCATAAAAATTTGGATCCCAGTCTAAAGGACAAATCCAAAAATTTAAGGCCATGTTTGTTGTTCTTTCACTATTTTTTTCTTTCCACTTTAACTCTTACTAGTTCTAAAGCAGCATAACACTTGAAATACCTGCAGAATCAGAGAACAGTGTGTACACTGCGTGCTAAATGCTTGTTATGTTTATACTGAAAATTGTTAGGGAGCATTTGTATCAGCTACTTTGCACATTTTTTCCATTCTTGGCGCAACTTAGAACCCTTAGTTGTGTCAGTGACACCTTCCTCTTTTGTTCTCAGACAAGAGAAATCATGCACCATCTAGGACTGACCAGTCCAAAAACAGTCTGGTACTTAGACTGAAAAACAAACCCTTTAACCTCAGATATTTTATTATAAAAGAAAACAACTTCATGACTCCAAAAAAAAAAAAAAAAAACCTCCACGCACCTTTGACAAATATTTGATCTTGTTGTTTAAACCAGTTTCAGCTTCAAAACAGTCTTGAATTCAAGAGATCAAGAACGGCAGCGCTGGGAACCCTATTGTCTGTAGAACGTCTGTTTTAACAGATAAAAAAAAAAAAAAAAAAAAATCAACAGCACTCCTGTCACTCCCTTACAACTTGTCAAAGCGTAGAAGTGGAGACAGTGAGATGTGTAAGTGACATTTCAGATTTAATTTGACTGGTAATCACACCCAGCTAGAGTTTCAGAGTGTTTCACACCTCTGAGCCACAGTTTCAGGTGTAAAGTCGGTACAAAGACACAGTGCTGCTCCACGCAACGCTCTCGCCTCTTCACAGACGGTCATATTATAGGGCTGATTTTCCACAATTATGATTGCAATAATGATAATACAAGTGAAACCTTTGTATGTTTTGTTTTTTCCCCCATTCATTCATTCATCTTCCTCTGCCTGCATGTTATCAGGTTACACAATGTCAAATCAGACATGGTAGGAAAAGAGAATCAGTTGCAGTTGGCTTATAAAATGTTTTATGGATGTTAATGAATAATGAATGTAATGTATGGATCGATGTAAATGAATTTATTTGAGGATGTATTGGTCTAAGGTAACTGGATATTTGACATTTAAAACTTACTTAATCATTTAAAATGCTGATGTCCACATATTTTGAAATTATTGTGGAGAAACTATACAAAATCGACTGTGTCAGGGTCTAGAACGGCCGTGGTCTAACTTTTGGACTCACTTAAATTGGACACGGACAGAGTCACGGTAGAAAGACGGAGCGTTTGTTTGAACTAAGATAAAGAGCAGGTAAAATCCATGTATAAAACCTAAATGCTACATTTCTAATAGCTAAAAGCTTTATTGACGTCATCTAATGGGGAAACACTATCATTGCAGGGAAAAGGCAGAAGCGTAATAATGATTTAATTAAATTATTTAATTTGGATGAGGTTGGCAGGCCGCATTAAGAAGCTCAATGGGCCGCAGGCAGCCCCCGAGCCTTAGTTTGACCACGCCTGGCCTAGATACACCTAATCCAGTGGGGTTTTTTTATCTTACAAACTACGCCTTAAAATTAAATCCAAATCCAAAATTAAATCCAAATCCAAATTGATGATGGACCAAATCCATCATCAATCAATCTGATTGGGCACATGCCCATCAGAAATAATCAATTTTCCTGTAGCCCTTTTTCACCTTTTTCATGAATCAAAAATGTGTCGTCTTTTCTCAGGCTGCTTTTAGACATTTTCTACTACATTTTATAGATTCATCTTGCATTAATGAACACAATCACACATACATGGTCAATAATGTGCAAATAAAACGTGCAAGCATTATTCAACTTAAATTTTAATCCATTGCATGGTTTGTTTACTGATTTAAAGGACACAGTGTAAACAGCCACAACCTGGATATTTTATAAACTGTATGTTATCTTATTGTGACCTGTAATATAGTACTATTTTCTGATTTTCTAATTGATGGTTAAAATACAAAATCTCTTGAAGCTTCACACAATTTATATATTGTCAAAGTGAGCATTTTTACTGATGGCCACTAGAAGGAAGCAAAGCAGCATCCTAAGGCCTGTACCACACCTTTAATTGTCAGATACTGTATATCCTTAAAAGTTCTATGATAAAAGACTCTATAGATCCTTAGATGTACTAGGTTGTATTGCGTTATGAATGAAGTGTAGTGTTTCTTTTTCCCCACAGCGGGGCGCAAGTTGCCGCTTTATTGCTTCAATGCAGAGTTTCTAACCTCATTGACTAAAGGTGGAAGAAAGTCTTAGTGGGATTCCAGATGTAAAAAAAAAAAGGTTCAGTTTCTATGGTTTCTGTACACTGAGAGAAACAACAAATATGCTGATCTCTGTGGAGGTAGAATTACTTAACACTGCTTAAATGTTGTAATAGGAATGTTTACTTTTAACAAACTTGTGCACATTTGAATGCTGTTGTGGGATTGGTTTTACTGATCTTTGGGGATGTTGGGTCTCCCGCATGTTCAGGTCAGGAAACACCACTGTACAGACATGAGAACATTGGTGTTTGTGTCATACTGTCTTAGAACATTTTTTTTCTGATGATGTTGGTTTGGAACTTGGATCTTTAGTTTATTTCATATTGAACATTATGGGGTTTTTTTTGTGACCGAGCATCACAGCACCAACTTTTCCTGCTGAGTCAATCCAACTTCCTTCTGAATTCTATGGTAGTGGTTCCAGAAAGGCAAGAATCTTTTGATTCAATCAGCATCATCTCTAATCTTACCATCGCACACTCAGATTTCTCTGTGAAAGTGGACGTTTGTAATTGTGGAATTGTCCCCCACTACACCCATGTAGGCCCATGTTGTAAATGCATCTGTGAAGGTAAAGACATTTTCCATAAGTGAGCGGATAAAGAGCTCAAACTTTGGGAGGTCTCAAATGGTCAAAAGTCATAGCAGTAAAGAGACCAAATTGGAACAACCAAAGTTTTGACATGTAGTAAGAAATCAAAGGATTCTAAGGCCTGAACTGCCTGATGTCCTCCTCTTGGGTCCCATGTCTCAGCGTTGTGTGATACCAGCATCCTGTTTTCTCTGTTGCTACTCACCGTCTATAGTGGAAATACTCATGGAGTTTCTTTGGCTTGAGTTCCAATTGGTCTCATGTGATGTTTTGACTCAGTTTGATCCAAACTGGGTAAGAATATCTCTAGTGTAACAGGTCAAACACCGTAATTTCCAGACTATAAGCTGCACCTGACTATAAGCCGCATGTGCAGCATTCTTTTTGCATTTTCCATGATGAGGGTCAGTTTATGCTAATTTTATTCATATACAAAGCGCGTTACCGTACATTAAACTTCTTCTTCTTATATGGTGTTTATTGCCGGTTGTGACTTGCGTCTTCCTCGACACCACCTGTCTCACTCTTACCTTTTCCGCTCCAGCAGTTAGAAAAAAATGCATACATAAGCCGCATCTCTGCATAAGTCGCAGGGTTGAAGTTGTGTGACAAAAGTTGTGGCTTATGAACTGTGGTTCATTCATTCAGTGTGTGGGTTCTATGATCAGAGCACCTGAGTGGTAACCTGGCGGCTGGTGGACTCTAACCTGAAATCCTCCAGACTCAGGTCTGCTATCATCCAGATGTAAAAATAACTTCACAGAAATGCATTCCCCATGGGCATGCAATAATTGACTAAAAAGATGTGGACATCTGTTTGACTCGAGGACTTGATAGTTGTTACAACTGGAGAGTGTGTTTATATGTATACATTTATAGGACCTCATATATTTATATATTGTTCCAACAGCAAAATAAAATAATTTTGACTTTTGCTGCCGCTATAGAAGCTCAACCGGCGTTCAGCGGACTTTGGTGTGGCCATACTACTATTCAAAAATCTGTGTCCCAGGCTGCGGCTGCATCACCACTTCAAGGTGTCTATAAAAAACTGTGGGAACAGCTTTTACAGTCTAGGGAGGGTTAATAATAATAATAACAGAGTGTGGGAGGTTTGTACAGGGTAAATATATACATTTATAATAGAGATAGATAGAACTTTATTAATCCCTTGGGAGTACCCTGTTGGAAATTAAGGGGAAAAAAAAATCTAATTTAGATCTTAAAAACTATCTCGCCGATACTCCAGGACTTTCCTTTACTGCGGCCGGTCTTAGAACTGTACTGTCCATGTCCATACTGTCCATTTTTGTTCTCCCCTGTCTCGGTTTTATAAGTGTTGTTGTTATTGCTGTAAGAAATAATCCTCTCTCGCAGAAAATAATCCACTGATAAACACCAGGACCAATGAAAATTATTTTTTGCTCCATTTTACCATAACTCACCATAACTACTGAGAGCCCTTTGTTTTCTTACCTTTATTTATACCTTTATTTACGAAGAAGACCCAGATATCAATTCAATCTCATTAAGAAACACATGGAAACCATTGTTGAGATGCAATCTACCATGTTTATTAAATTAATTTAAAGCAAGAATTACTATTACTTTTAATTTTAAAGCATTTTTGGGTCTTTGTTGAGCTTTTGGTGTTTACCTTTATGCACAAGAATGTTGTTACCGTGTTGGTTGCCATCTGCATTGTTTTATTTTGTACGATGTTATTGTGGTATTAGAATTATTCCTGCTTCTCTTCTTCATAAATTCTTATAAAACTAGAAAAGTTCCCTGACTTTTTTTGCAGGACTCAAGCATTAGTAATACTTTACTAATGATACAGGTTGGAACCTATGACTCTACACATTACATGTTATTGTGAATGTTGTAAAAGATTTTTCTTCCTTCTGCAGCAGACGCCTGAAGTCTATTGTAATGATATGACAAACGCATGCAGCAAACATGCTGTAATTGAAACATGGTTTGCGAGTCAGCAAAAATAAAAAAAGCTTCATGGATTCTGGCAGAAATTACTTTATTACGATGCAGAAAAGGAAACAGCTGTGATGTCTGAGATACCGGCTCCTTGTCAAAGACCTGTAGTTTGGGTAGAGTGGTTGTAAAAGCAAAGCATTTTATAAAAAAAATGAAAAGAAATGCATGCCGATATAATTTGCTATTTTAGTTTTGCACTTGAGAAGTTCTGGGTTAATGTTGAACCGACCCACACACAGGCTAAAACCTTAGCAGCCTTAATAACCACAGATAGTTTGAATCCACAGTCTGATGCGGCTGCAGCAGTGATTTTTACGACGCAACTGTAGGTGAAGTCACTGGGTCAATGCAATGAACATAAAGAACTCTGCTCTAAACCATTTTGTTTATAAAAAAGCTGAATGTGTTGCTGATTAAACTAACTAGTGAACAGAATGTGAAGCCAAGACAACAAGCTGTAATTTTTCCAGGCGCATTATATTTGCCGTGAGACAAGAAGAACTGTTTGGAAGACAATGGCCTCATTGTCTGCTGAGCCAGAACTCTGAGGCATCTGACTCAAATTAATTTAAGTAATCTATCTTGCGTAGAGTCTAAATGAATCCAGTACTCTTCGCAGTTTAGAATCCTGCTAGATAGAAACAAATTCATCATAGCCAGTCGTAGTCGTGCAGTCTTTTTGGAGGGGGTTGTGATCAATGACTGACTGTCTCATGCAATGACATGTAAAACAAACAATATGTAATAATGAATTTTACCGAAGTCGAGGGAATGGTAGTCTGACTAGAACATTTTTTCTGCTAAAAGATAAAGAAAAGTTTCTCTTTGGGGGTAAATACATAAAATACATCATCAAGAAAATGCATATGCTTTGCATTTAAAGGTTGCATACTGTAGCAAGTTTTTGCAACTGATCATAGTTGAAATAAAGCTCTTGCATTATTTTGATTGTCTGTAATAATTTGTGAAAAAAAATGACTTTCTGAGCAGGAAGTGTTACTGTAGAACAGAGGTGTCAAACTCTGGTCCGGGGGCCAAATCTGGCCTGCAGTGTAATTATTTTTGGCCCGCGAGATAACATCAAATGTGTACTATAGTTGACCCACCAGTATGTAGACCTTATATACTGTGAGATTTTGTTATATTAATAATGCAGGCTTTTTGTTATAGCACATACATTTTGTTCTGTAAAGAAATATTTACATTGAAAATGATCTGAAAAGACTTTAAAGAGAATAAGAAATTACAATTACAGAATTTCTATTGCAATTTCTCATGTCTTGATACTAATAAGTTGTGGCTGCTCCAGATTCAGTGAATCATGATGACATATCCAGAGAGAAGGTAGAACATGGATGTTTATAGTTAATTTCTCAATATATATTGAGTTTGGCCCCTAACCTCATGTCAGTTTTCAATTCAGGCCCGCTGTTAAATTGAATTTGACACCCCTGCTGTAGAAGGAGATCTTATATTTGTGGAATAAATGGTGAACTTCTTGTTTGGTAATGCCGACAATCCTTCTCTAAATCTATATTTATTTTTAGAGCTCCAAAAGAAGTCATTGGTCCAAAGTTTCACTTTGGTTACACATTGATGATGTAGATGCAAAGTTATATATACAGTCATGGAAAAAATTATTAGCCCACTCTGCTGTTTTCTTCAATTCCTTGTTCATCTTAATGCCTTGTTCCACTAAAGGTTTATCACCTGGGGGAAACAA
>JAFBJS010001123.1:0-54485 GCA_016785265.1 Paraplagusia blochii | reverse complement strand
AAGCACTGTATTTGTCAGTACAATGTTATTGCTAGTGATGTAGGAACGGAAGTGATTTTTGTCACTGTCAATAAAACCATGCAAAATGGACAGAAATCAGCTCTGAATTTAAACTTAATTATGAGCCTTTTTGTTGTTATTATGTTTGTCCAGATTAATGTAGATTAAGTGGAAGCAGACTTTTAAATGGACAAGAAATTAAAGAAAGAGTAGTCTAATAATTTTTTCCATGACTGTAACTCCTATTAACACTATCAACCATTTCATCAAATGAGTTATATGAGGACAGGCATGGCCAACTGTGTCTCACATTTGTTAACCTTAAAACGGACATAATTTAAAAAGTGGGGGAACAGTATTTTTTTTCTTGCATTAATTCAACTAATTTGGACCAAAAGACAGTACACTACTGACACTCAAGAGGAAGTGAAGGAGATGGTTGTTGCTATACAAATGCAACATTTGCTGCTCAAAATCTACAGCAGTCATTGTGCTAATGGCTGGTGCATCTCTGGTATTAACCCCAGACTTGGATTCATAAGAATCCGATTATAATTCTACAAAAAATTTTGTTTTTTGTGTCAAATTCAGTGTTTTTTTTTTTTTTGGTACAAAAAAAGTCACATGCATGGCCAAATTGACAACTCTGTAGAGAGTATTGTTGTGTTGACCTACCAAATAAACACGAAAATGAAAAGGGAAAAATGCACAGCAAAAGGAAAATACAGAGATAAACCCCCTCCTGGTTACCAAGGAAGCTGCTACTAAGTTGGAGGCGATGGCCTCTTGTGAAGAGAAGTAACTGAAATCTGCTTTGAGACGAGAGACATTAAATTCTGTAAATGGTTTCCAATCATAATTACCCAATGCCTGTGGGCAGAGGGAAGGATACTTTCATTGTTTGGGTAAACATACAGTTAGAGGCCCAGAAATATTTAAACAGTGACACAATCGTCATGATTTGGCCTCTGCGTGCAGAATAGAAGAGCAGACAGCAAGTTTAGTTCAAGGGGTTGAACAAATATATTATCAAACATACTCTAAGTAAAATTACAATTAAGTATTTTTGAAAAGTATTGGAATCCTGGGATTCCTCATTGGTTGCTTGTTTGTAGAACTTTCAACCTTAAGTTTTGTCTTAAATAAGTGAAATGTGTGATCTATTTGGTTGAGAGCTGGTGACAGGCGGTTGCAAAATACTTTAAAAATTATTTCTCTCCACTATTCCACTGCTTTAAAAGGAAAATACTGGGTCGTTTTTGCAGTATGTTTTCAATCATTCTTCTTCTGTAGTGCGAAGTGCTGTCCAATCCACTTTGTTACATTTGACATAATCTGAACAGAAAGCAAATCTGTATGCATTTCAGAATGTATGCATGTATGTATCTGTATTTAGTCAAATCAATAAATACAGTGGCCTAATGACCATGCCATTACACTGCCTTCATCATGTTATGCATATTTGGTGTACTTTGTATCATGAGCACTTCCAAATTTTTTCTCCAAGGTTTCGTCCAATCATTCTAGAAAAGATTGATTGAAGTTTCATCTGTCCAAAGAATGCTGTTCTTGAACTGGGCTGGCTTCTTCAGGTGTTTTTTGAAAGTAAATTCTTCTTACTTTTGAGTAATGGTTTGCACCTTGTGGTGAGTACTTCGTTTTTACTTTTATTAAGTAAAGAATTCCATTTTACAAAACCTTTCTCACTTACACACATCTCATGGAAAATGAGATAGGGTTTCTGCATCCACATTTGACTTCATAGGTCTGTATTTTAATGCCCGACTGGAAATCTGCAAGCCCACCAACCCATCGATGACCCGGGGCACTCATGACGTCAGTGGTTCATTTTCTGTGTAGATAGTACGTAGAAGTGTGGTGCATAGTACAGGTACTCGCATAACTTTTCACACAAAATCCCATTTCAGTGAAACTCTAGTTTTCCACAGTGCAGACAGTAATTGTGTTGTGTTGGTATTAATGTTCTTGATCCATATCCATTAATTTTCAACTTTGTCTTCTGATGTTGATAAAGGACAGTCCCGTGACCTCAATGGAAGGTTTCTGATGTGGAGGATAGTGCTATCTGTTCGAGGGCTTCCTGTTGTTCAACAGTCCAACAACTGGGGCTGCTTGACCTTGATTCCGGGGTTCTGGGCATGCAACGTTTCTAGAGCAGGCACGTCCAAACTGTTCCACAGAGGGTCGGTGTGGCTGCTGGTTTTTGATCCAACCAACCAAGATCACATAGTTTGACCAATCAGCTGTCTGATGACTGAGATCAGTTGATCAACTCAGGTGTGCTACTGCTTGGTTGGAACACAGGTAGCCAGTTTCCTGTCTTTACAAAACTATCTGTAGCTTCTTTGTTCCTAAGACCTGCACAGTATTAAATTCTTGTGGATCTATCTTCACTCCTTCGGTCGATACAAGATGACCTACATACCTACAGTACCTATGCGGTGACCTACCTGTCACTGCATACGCCTTGAGCTCCTCCTCCTTCTTGCAGATACTTTTACTGTGTGGATAGAAGTAGGATGGTTATAGTAGTTGGGTAGTAGGTGACGTGTCTACTTTGGTTGTCTCTATCTGAAGTCCTCTGTTACTTCAGTCATGTCCGTTATGTCTGTCTGCAGTCTCTGCTCAATTTTGTTGGCTAAACTCACCTGCACCAGTCACTGTCTGTCCCGTGGCATGGACTGGTTCCGATTTACCTGGCGAGTCTTTTCTTTCAGACAGCCAACTGTTCTGTGCCCTTCACCACCACACTAAAAACAGTGAGTACAGTTAGAAAGATATTTCGCAACACACTCGTTGCAACCAGACAACTTCTCTTTATTGTTGACAGCTTTTCTTCAGCGTAAGGGGTTGGTTTATGCTGACAGTTCTGTCTGTACTGTTTGTTCCCCCCCAAAAAAGCTGTTCAATGAAAAATGGACGCCGTCTGTTGAAGATACATTCCAAATAATTATAAAAAAAAACATAACTACAGCAGACCAAAAAGCTAAGATTGTTCAAGAAGTTTTCTTGAACTTCTTTTTCATCTATTACAGTTTTCCTGAGATGTTGTTCTTTGCTCTGAATAAAGACCTTTGTGCATTACTTGGCATAAAAAAGACAAGGACAACTTGTTACCACCTACAGGGGAATCGTGCTGACCTGCATATAATTGCACTAAAAATAACCCCAACAACTATTCCCTTATCAGTTGACATTTGGTCGTCAACCAAGGATTCCACACAGAGGGGCCTAGTAAAAAATCCCACAGACAGTGTGTCAAAAGGTTGTCTAACAGAAAGTTATAGGCTAGCCACTGAAGACAGTTTGAAAAGTGCTTAAAAAAACAACCACAGGTTGGACAACAAGCTAAAAGAGTTCACAATGGTACCAGTTGACGGAGTTTGCCATGTTAGTTTTAGAGGGAAACATACAATTGCTGATAGATAGAGTAAAACATTTGGAACATGTGGTTGACACGCACATTCAAGACTCTACTCTCTATTACCGTTTTCTCATTCAATTCGGAATCGAATACCGAAGTAGGTAATTCGGGATTCGATCCTGTATTAACTAATCCGCATTCGATTCACTTTGCATTCACATTCAGTTTAATTTGGTATTTGTTGTGCATTCGATACCCGCTTTGCATTCACACATGATAAGGGAGCAAATCCGCATTAGTCTAACCATAGTCCAGTTACAATTTGATCACGTGGTTATATAACGATATCTCGTTAATATGCGATTTTATTCAATATGGATTCTGTCAACAAACGCACATGCAATTTTGAAGAAGAAATGGAGCAGGTTAAAGAAAGATCAAGGCGACGATTGAAGGTGATGAGAAGGAGACACAAAGAACGAATGAAGAAGATAAGGAGAGAACATCTGAGGAAGTGTTTTGTAATCCTGTTCCTAATAATACAGCAACATATAGCAGTTGACAAGGAGATGAGCCGCTCCCGTAGCATTTTACGAGCTTGTTAAACTAATACGGGTGTTGCTGTGTTCACACACACCCGGGGAGCGACAACCGTTATACTTTTTAATGATTTACATCAGTATTAGTTAATTCAGTATCGAAACCACTGACAAGAGGTGGATTAGTTAATGCGCATTAGTTTAGGAGCGAATGCGCGTTAGTTTGTAATGTGAATGCAAGCGGGAAACTGCCTTTGCATAGCAGCGAATACCGTATTAAGTGCCAGTGTGAAAACGGCATATGTTGTTCTGTCCAAGCCAAAAAATTGCCTAGTGGTTATGGAAAAGGACTTGGTTCTGCAAGGCCCCCTACCAAATCATCGCGAAGATACCGCTGACGTGCCCTGAGCATGGTATCATCCCCACACACTGCTCCCCGGTTGCTCAAAGCTGCCCACTGCTTACTTTGGTGATGTGGTGTGAGTCCCAATGTCACAATGACAGGGAATATATTTAGGAAAAGGAACCTGATAAGGTTATACACCGGGTTGCCAGAAATCCAATACTATAACAATCTCTTGAGGACAATGAAGAGAAATCTGACATCCAAGAAGAGGTGGAGCATCATTTCCTCTAAGATCAACTTTTCGGTGACAGAAAATGTTAAAGCTGAAGCTGAGCTGACAGATTTCGCAAGAAGAAATGAAAGAATACCCAAGTGAGCAATGAACTTGCTCCTTTTAGACGATAGTGCAAGTTTTGAAAAGTTTGTATTAAACCCCGTAGCTCTAACATTTGAACCTGTACCTAGTGTGGCTGATGAGATAAGCAAATTTCAGAACTGAAATGTGCAGTACAAGAATGGATGGAGGTGGAGAACGGTGGAGTTGCCATTGAGAAGATCAACCCAAGAGTCACCAAAAGACTTACTTAAAACCCGACCCTTGGGAATCTTCTAGGAACTGTGAAGCTTTCTCTCTTAGCTGGTTTAGATTGTTATATTTCAGTGTTCATTTTGAACTTTTGGTTCTTCACATTTGGTGACTTCTCCACTTTTCTAACTACGCAAACAAGAAACACATTATACACTAGTCTTACCAAAATGTATATCCAGATACATCCACAGAAAGGACACCTCGATAGGCTCTTCTGGCATCACTAAACCACTGGTAGTCATTTCTTTGTTAAACGGGTATCGTACAATTCCTACTGTATTGTTCTAGTATAATAATTGTCAACAACAGCATTTTTATACACTAGTCGACAACACTGTAGAAGGGTGTGCCAATGACAAAAACATCTTTAGATTAGACTTTAACACGTGGACAAACACCTCTCTTTGGGATATAATGTACCATTCACAAATACATTTTACCTTTTATCTCATAGAGACTAAGTTAATAGAATGTGTTGCCCCTTGAATCTGGTAGTTAAGGTGTTTGAGCTGAACGCTACTTTGCTGTAGTGTGTCATCAATTATGTACGTAATTGTCTTGTCCGGCCTCCGTAGTGTAGGTTTCTCCAAAAGAAAACAATAGGAACATTAATTTCTCACACTTTAAGTTACTGCAAGTTAACCTATATTAAAAATATGTATGAATGGATCCTAATGTTAATTTTAAGGCTGGTTGAGATCCACTGTTTTATTGTGAAATTGTGATTCACGCCACTGCACACAACGAAATATGACCTCTGCATTTAATCCATCACTAAAGTGAACAGTGGGCAGCTTTGACCCCAAGGGAGTAGTTGGTGGGGACAGTGCCATGCTCAGTGGACCTCCCTTGCAGTTTCTGGATTTGACCCTGGAATACTACGGACCCAAGTTCAGTCCCTTAACCACTGGGTACCACTGCATCCCACCACTGGGACAGATGCAGAAAATACTACCTGCCACAAGCCAACATTGAGTACAATAACAGCAAAAACTTTATTACTGGTCTCCTACTCTCAGACTTCTGGATGCACTTATTTGGTCTATGCAAACGACAGTCATGGAAAAAAAATTATTAGACCTTTCTTTAATTTCTTGTCCATTTAAAAGTCTGCTTCCACTGAATCTACATTAATCTGGACAAATATAATTAAGGCTCATAATTAGGTTTAATTTCAGAGCTGATTTCTGGCCATTTTGCATGGTTTTATTGACAGTGACAAAAATCACTTCCATTCCTACATCCCTAGCAATAACATTGTACTGACAAATACAGTGCTTTTAGTCATTGCATGGTTTTGTGTTCATTGTTTCCCCCAGGTGATAAACCTTTAGTGGAACAAGGCATTAAGATTAACAAGGAATTGAAGAAAACTGCAGAGTGGTCTAATCATTTTTTCCATGACTGTATATAGTGCACCCTTATCTGCTTAATGCACATCTGTCTTATCCTGTATTACAACCAATACTGCTTATATGTACATTTTTATATTATATCTATCGATCTAAACATCGTACACAAGACGATACACATGAAACAGTCAACCAAACCTGAGTGACCCACTCAATGGCTGATGGTGGCCATGTCTCTGTTTGGCTTCATACACAAAAGTTTCCACTTTACTGAGAGGCATGCCTCGAGGAATCCCTCAATAAAAAGCACATTTGAGGTAGTGGGGGCCTCCCGCCCCCAGAGGCACAGAGACCACATTGGTTACAATTACAGGGGGGTGTAATGGAAAACGGATGCCTAGGGTACTATATTAATGACTGTATTCAACTACTTACACTTACTATCGTAACACAAATAAATGTGGTAACTGCATTTGGAAAAACTAAGTAATTAAGCTTTTATGCATTTTTTTTTAATTAGCAATGCTAGGACATCCAGTCAACTAGTCACAACACTGGCAACAACTTTTCAATGTTGTCCATAGGTCACACCAGCCAGAGAATTAAAAGTATGACTTAGAGTAGGGGATACTTATACACATGTGCCCAATAATGGATAATAAATGACACTAAATAAAATTCAATTACTTTAATTTAAATTTAATATAACATATTAAATGTTAATAGTTATAAATTTAACCCTGTGAAGCCCTATGTGACAAATTTGATTTGTAAATGTGGGCTATATAAATAAAATTAGATTTGATTTGATAAATTTATAAAAATAAATATATAAAAGTGTAAATATATTTCAGTTGGACCTGAATATAAGTCAGATAAAGCTAAAGGATGAAAAAAAAAGTTCAACTATTGCAGTTGTATCTCCTTGCTTCTGCTTCCTTATCCACCGGAGGCAGTACTGCTACCACCTGAACTGATGTGGGCGTGTTCACTGCCACTGCTTCAGTCACTGCATGTCCACTGCTTTGGCCTCTAGAATCACAAGAGGTTTAATTGTTGCTGTTGCATCCTGGGCCACCTGAGGTGGGAATGATTCAAACACAAAGCTCAACACAGATCCTACAAGAAGAAAGAAAAGGAGAGTTGGTAGAGACAGGTTCATACACAGGACACCAGGTGACACGAGTGAGACTAATGATGACTCAGGTGAGTAAGATTACACTGATTGCCCCACACAGCAGAGAACAGGAAGAGGAAAAACCTACTAACAACTGAGTTGACTTGTTGTCAGGCTCTTTCTATCCCTGTTCCTGTTGTCTGCTCTGTTGTGTTATTGGTTTTGAACACACTAGATATCAACCTGCTGCACCTTGAAGAGAGCCTCATGTGCTGCAATTTTGGGTCCTACCATGACTAAATCTTTGAAACCCTTAAATGTCAACATTAAAGACATGGAACCTACCGTGGAGTAGCAATATTCGGCCACACCAACCACCCTGGCATCTCAGTTTAGCTGGCTTTGTGAAACCGTAAAGTGTGTCTTCTAAAATGAATCCAACCAACTCTGTTTAGTTTACTTAAAGAAATGGACCCCTGGACTCTGTGGACAGATGGTTACACTGACTTTCACTTAAAAAGGTCAATATCCATTTCATGAAGTGAACTTTTTCTAAAAGTAAAATTCAGTGTCTGTTCTGAGTTATTGAATAAACAGTTGAAGGGATGTGGGTTACAGTTCAACTAAGAATGTAAAACACATTGACTTGAGATTATTCCTGGGTTATCTCATAGGCAAAATTATCCAAAACAAACCTTAAGGCATGACAGCAGGGGGGCTTCCTAGGAGAGGAATGATTATGAGAAATGTCAGGAAGAAACAAAGTCCACATCTTTGCTATATGGCAACATTAGAGCAATCCATTTTCACCAGCTTATCTGTTACGTGATCGCAACGGTTGAACCCTGGAGTTCATCGTAAAATGACTTATGATGAACCAGCACTTGATTATGATCAACATTTCAAGTAACCCCTGTAGTATTTGCTTCAACATATGGTTCTCATAATACAAAAGGGGAACAACCCACTAAGTAATTGAGAAAAACTGAGCTTCCAGAAAATGGTCATATTTTTGTTTCACGAGGGTTACTGCGTTGAGGATTGGAATGGGTAGAACACTTAAACTAACCATATATATATATATATATATATATATATCTATATATATATATATATATATATATATGGCTAATCCCATTTTTCAGGGGTTGCCACAGCGAGTCAATTTCCATCTCCCCCTGTCCTCCGCATCCTCAACTCCAACTCCAACCTCCTCCATGTCCTCCCTCACTGCATCCATAAATCTCCTCTTTGGCCTTCCTCTTCGTCTCTTAGCTCCTGGTAGCTCCATGTCTAGCATTCTTCTCCCAATGTAAAGTGCAGTGGTCTAGTGGTTAAGGAAACTGACTTGGGACTGCAAGGTCCCTGGTTTGAATCCCACTACCGCCAAGTTACCACTGAGATGCTCTGAGCATGGTATCGTCCCTACACACTGCTGCCCGGGCCCTCATTAGCTGCCCACTGTTCACTTTGATGATGGGTTAAATGCAGAGGCCAAATTCCGTTGTGCACTGTGGTGTGAATCACAATTTGATTCTTTCATCCATTCATTCATAACAACTGTCCCTCCTCTAAACATGTCCAAATCATGTTCATCTCAATCTGTCTTCTCTAGCTTTTTCTTCAAACCTTCCTGTCTGTGTTGTCCCTTTAATCACCTCGTTCCTGATCCTGTCCATCCTTGTTTCTCCTAAAGAGAATCTCAGCATCTTAAACTCCTCCACCTCCAGCTCTGTCTCCTGTCTTCTATCTATTCCTAGTGTCTCTAATCCATCTATCATGGCTGGTCTCACAACTGTCCTGTAAATGTTTCCCTTCACCTTAGCTGACTCTCTTCTATCACAGATCATCTATATATCACATATCTCGATTCACAGGCTACGATCCAATTCAGGAACAATTCATAAAAAATATTAAATGATCGATCTAGTTCGGTTCAGTTCAAATCAAACCGATCCAAAACCATTAATTTGCACACCCCTAATATATATACATATAAGCGTCTGTATTTTTTTCACTTTAATTACCAGTAGAACAAAACATCCAAGGACTACCCAAAACAATTTTATTAAAAATAATAAAAAAAACACACAACATGACTGGTCAACCAATAATATTTGACATTGTTTTCAACATTAACAACAATGAGCTTCACCACATATTCACATAAATTTCACATATATTGACTATAAAGTGTGTGTGTATATATACACATATCTATATATGTATGTATATGTACATATACATACATTTATACTGTATTCAAAGTAATATATATACAAATATATAAATTTCTTATACTCTGTTACGTCCTCAGAATCTTTGTACACATTTTCATATGAGGATAAAAATTTTATACATACATTCATCTTTTGTCTTGTTACTACTCATTATAGATTCGGGGGGTAGTTCATGTTTGAGGGGTAATTGTAGAAAGTAGAACCCAATCCTCCAATAAGAAAGGTTTTGTCAGATGTACATCATAAAGGCAGATTTACTGACATGAGCTTAAGATAGCATAGACCAGACAGAGTTTGTTGAAAGCAAATTTTGACTTGTAAAAATGTCTATGTCTTCATTCGTCTAAGTATGTCATACAATCACCCCAAAATGAACTACACCCTGTTCAGTAACATCCACTCACATGCTCAGTCAGATACAAAACAAATACATGTGAATAATTGACTTAAATCAGCATCATCATTTACGCAAAAAGAATGAAAAAAAAATTATAGCAAAGGCCAATATTACAGTACTTTTTTATCAAAATCTGGATAACAAGAATTTGGTCCCATTACAAAATGCATTTACCCACTTTCCATTTTTCTCTCCATGCAGTTAAATGGTTTTTTTAGATAATATTTCCATGAGTGGGGCCTGGTAGGGGGCTAATACAGGTAATACCAAATAATAAATAATCTGATAACAATATTGCAAAGAAGGTTTTTATTTCGTTATGCTTATCACATTCAGGGCAGCAGTAGCATCTCTGTGCAGTATGCTCCCTGGCCCTTTCTTCTGATTTAATTTTCTTATGGGGACGTGGAAAAAGTTTCTTATGAACCAAAAGGGAGTTTGTGAACTTTTGGATTAGTCAGGGCTTGATCACTTAAACTATAACTTGGTAAGAGTCACTTTTTGTGACTCACTATAATTGACTCCTTAAACTAATGACAGCAACGAATCTGAAAAAGCAAACACTGACCCTCCAGCTCCACACGCTAAAAAAATTGTGCCCTTATTTTCATTATAATACTGTGAAACAGGATCTGCAGTACATATCACAGTATGGCATGATAAGTGAGTACATTCTACAATACAACATATTATCGTCTTTCACATTTGTTTTTCACATTTCTTGTATTATTTTCCACAAATGTAAATCCGAGATCGTGTGATATTTTCAAAGCTGACAATTGTCTTATGGAGATGACTGTGCACGGCAAATGTTATATTTTCTAGGTAGCCAAGCAAGTGCAAAAATATAACAGAGCAGGGCAAAAAAAAAAAACATGAGTAAGCGCATGAGTCTTTAGCTCAAAAGGCTTTGAAGAGTTTAACTTTGACAGCAGGAGATTTGCTTTTTATTTCACAATGGGGATGCATATAGGATGCATTTTTGGTCATTGCTAACAAGGATGGTGAACCACACACACACACACAAGTAAGTGTGTGTGTGTGGGTGGTGCATATTTATTGTATTTCAGTGTTTTATTTGGGTGGACAGTGACATTATAGGAAATAGTGATTCAACCCGTGCATTAAATTGCTTAATAAACTTGTATTTTGACAGCTCTTTACACTATACATACATACATATGTATATATGCATATGCATATATAAAAAATCAATATCATATATTATTTATTTATAGATAAAAAAACAACTTTTCCCAGTGAAACCACAGGAATACCCCCTCGGCTAGGCTGTGCTACAACTCGAGCACGGTGTGCTTCGTGTGCTGCCGATGCTTTGGGCAGCACTGCTGTTGTCAGAGGTCGGATGAGATGTGTTGACCTGTTGGAGGCCTGTCCTTTCACCTGGAATTACAGATAGAGTGAGAGTGAAAATGAGAGGGGACGGAATATTCCATGATATAAAATTGCTGCTAAATCAAGACATTTGTAGAAATGTTGGAAGGGACACAATGTTCCAGCTAATTTCTTCCAGCACTTTTCAGCAGCTTTAATTCAACCATTGGAGTTTCATCAGTGTCTTTAAAATAAGTCCAAATTAAACAAATACACAGCTTACATGTTGTCTGGTTTAAACAACTGTGCAACAGTTCTTTTTCAGCTCTGATAGATCCATAGATCTTTGTTAGAGTTGAAGCTTCTTTGTAAAACGTAAAACCAACGGTACTGGAAACAGTTTTGAAGTGGGAATGGAAAAACTATTGAGGCAGGGAAGTTGGACAGCCCTTCTATTTAAATACAGGACTAGGAATAGTGCCCATTGGAGGAGACTTATAAGACAGCAATTTTATACAGTGAAAAACTATTTGGGCAATGATGAAAGAACGCAATACAAGCAGCCAAAATGTAGTCAGTTGATTAGGCATTTATGTTGTAGCTCCTCTGGACGCCTCCATCTGAAGGTGCTTGGGTCCTGTATCATAGGCAAGAGATCCAGGCCACACTGGATCAACTATGTTGCCCAGAGGGTCTAAAAACCTCAGAATCCCCCTTAAATGAGCTGAAGGACAGACCTAAGGAGAGCGGCCTTGGTATCCCTGCTCTAACTATTGCCCCGCCACCCAGCCCCGGATAAGCAGACAAAGATGGATGGATGGAAAAACATTGCTCTTATACATTTTCTGTATATTTAATAAATTTTGTACTGGAGATACTTGTGCATTAGCAATTATTTCCAAACAAGAGCAGAAATAATATATCGATTAGTCAAGAAAAAATAAATAAATCAGGGGACACAGCCCTCCTCAGAGACTGTAAATACTAGAGATGAGCAGAAAATTTGATTCACAATTAATCCAGATCTGAGCTTTAAAGATATAAATGAATTCATAAATGACAAAACTATCTATATTCATACTGTGATGATTGGTGAGTATAACTTGTTTTGTTATTCTGTTACTTTTTCCAGTCAGATGCCACAAATATCTGGTTGTGACATAATAATTTGGCAGTTGTAACTGACCTTATGTAAGCTGTTACAAGAGACAGAATCCATGAAGTAGCAAACTCAAAAGAGTCCAACTTAACAGTACACTGGAATCACAGACTGAGTGTGCGCCAAAAAAAGAAAAAAAAAAGTCATGGAAAATATTACTCCTCAAAGTCCTCTGTATGCAATGCTACGTACATTATTTTAGATGTTTCAAAAAGTCGGGAGGAGTCCTTTGTTATCAGGGGAAAAAAGCAAGACTACACATAAATCACATCACATTGCGTATTACAAACATCTTTTGACACATGTCAGATGTGTCAAATATCCTGAGAGATTGAAGATTAGTCTTTGGCTTCCAAACTCAAAGAGTTATTCAAGAGAATGTAAATGTTTCAGTTACTACAGATTTATTGCACAAGATGCCTTTTATATTTTGAAGAATGCTCTTTAGACACGATAAAAAAATAATGCTTGTAAATTTTGAGAAAGATGCTATATAAGCCTCCCGCTGTCACAGTTTTTAAAAACCCAGTGTCCTCCTCATGATGGGTTTGTGTCCCAGAATCAGAGTATTAGGTAATGTTGGCACAAGATGCTGGCACACATACACAAACAGATCTACACAGACAAAGGCATATTATGGACCAACTGGTACCAGACTGTACAGAAAGAATGCATCACTTACATTATTTCAGTTTTATCTACACTATGATGTAATGATAAACATAGTTTTATTTTCCAATTTCCCAGATTTCCTCCGCCACATCTGTTTATCACTTAAACTTGATGCATGCAAAGCTGATTTTTGTTCCAACCAATCAGCTGTCTGAGATGACTGAGATCAGTTGATTTAACCTCTCAGCTCAGGTGTGTTACTGTGTGTTTAAAACAAAAACCTGCAGCCACAGTTCTGTTCTTTGTGTAACAGTTTGAACAAAACCGCTTTAAAATGTTTATAACCAGTGAGTAAAAGTAACCAGTAAGAAGTTAGAGGATGAGATTACAGTGTAAAAGAAGGAGAAGCTGCATTTAACATACTATTCCATGACTCTTGAGATATTCATTGCGACAAGATATTCACACAGTCAAAGCCACTCTGTGTAATATGAGGCAAACGGCTCTCTAATGAGACGAAGAGCCTCAAGCCAAAAACTCTTTGCCACTTGGCGACTGAGTGTACTGGGCAAAGACCACACTCTGAGGGCGGGTCTGACAAGGTTTTGACAAATATTTCACAAGTCTGTGGCGCAAAAAACAGTTGGGGACCACTGGCCTGAGATGGAAAAAACATCAGTGTTAAACAGTATTATTTCTCTCTTGTGTTTTTTTTTTATAGTCCACATGATGAACAACATCCATTTCTTGTTCATTTTTCTTTTTTTACTGCATTTGATTGCCATGACAGCGCCGTCTAACCAGTTTGTAATTGGCAATACCAATAAATTACCGCTCAAAATAAAATATAATATAAAACACCTTAACCTGAACCATTATTTTAGGGAGTCATCATGTATGACTTCAGTATACTAAGCTGTGAAACATTACCGGGAATGAACTGCCTGACTTCATATCCCTGGAGTCCCCCGTCCCCAGAACCCCATGGCTATAAACTGGACCCAGGACTTAGCCCCCAAATCATGGCCCAGCACCCCTAGGAACTTTCTTGTCTTTGCTCTTGACCCATGGATTCACCTTTGTACTGACACTGCAGAGCCTTTACGTAGATAACCTGTGTAGATAAATTGAATTAGTTTTTTCCCCATGCTGTCCGCCTGTCTGTCCTGGGTGAGGGTCCCCTCCACTGTCCATAACGCTGAGGTTTCTACCTTTTTGTGTGATGCTCTATAAGGGCATGGGGTATTTTCACTGTGTATCTGCATAATTGTTTGTAAAGTGCCTTGAGCTAACAGTTGTTGTGATTTGGCACTAGAAATGAATAAAGTCGTTGAAGATGAAGTTGTAAGTTCAGGGTCAAGAACAGTGATGTTTTGTTGGATCACATCCCATTTGATAAAGATGATTTTCAGTTCCCTAAGTGGCTTAAATAAATCTTAGGTTTTTATCAAAATTAAATGTGTTTTTTTTTTTTGTTGTTTTTTTTTTTTGGTAGAGAGATTCATGGCCTTTAATCAGAGGCATATGGTGAATGTGCAGAGAATAATTTCAGGGCTTCATATGTCTTGAAAGATTTGTCTTCTCTGTTTGTTCACTGGTTTGAATTCAAATTAAAGACAGCTGTAACTGAAAAGATGTCACTAAAAGGAAATTCAGCCATATCCTCCCTGAAAGATCACGCTCAAAAACAAAGGAGACAGAGACTTTTCTTTGTAGGGATAATATATCTTTCTTCCAACAAAAAATAACTTCTGACAGCATGCTTGCTTTTGTGATGTCATCGTTTCCCGATACTATAAATTGTTTTAAAGAGATTTCTCTTTACATATTGAGCTCAGGATAAAAAAAGCTGCATGTGTTTAATTTACAATTATATATATTTATTTAATTAAATTAAAAGCTTTTATGCGGATCATAGAGTTAAGAAAATGAAATGAAGAAATGCTGCTCCAGATTTTTTCACAGAGGAGGCGTATGGTTTGTATTAGCAGTTGTATATACGATAAGCATGTGACCACAGGCCATTCTGCTCAGCCTCCCTTTCTGGGGCCTCCCAGTGCTAATCTTTTCCAGAGCAGATCTGCCAGCAGTCTCTCCTTCCCTCCCTGGATCAGACTCTTTGTTAAACGTACTCTATGAAACAACCAAACTTTTCCACACAGAACAGTTTCAGCGAAATACCCACAATAAGGGATCACGGTAAAAGATGTCTTAGGATGTTTCTGAACTATTATGATGTGTGAGATATCATATGTGAATTGAAAAAATTCTGTGTAGACATTGCCATGTTAGACGCTTCATTCTTAAACACTTCAGTAACAGTAGTAGGTTTTTAAGGACATTTTCCTACACCCAAGGACAGTACAAAAACAAAATACAGTGACATTTACTAAGATATAAATATATATAAGGAAGCAACTAGAAGAATAATAAAATAAAAGACTTCTAGGGGACAAAAATTTGCCAACAAAGGTTCATAGAAGTTGAACAGAGTTTGAGTTTGGAAATAAAGAGGCCATAACATGTTGTGGTGATCCCATGGCAGGGAGTTCCAGAGCTCAGGAGCAGAATTACTGAAGACCCTACTCCCTATTATTACTGTGGTGAGCAGACGGGAAACAATAATGAAGGGGATCTCAGCAAACGAGATAGTTTAGAGACATAAAGCAAGTTGCACAGCATAAGGGTGACTGATGTCCTGGGAAGCAGGGTTTCAAACTGTGTAGTGTGAGATTTGAGGAGCTAAAGGTGCTGGGGGATGGGATTACGTTGTGGAAGGAGCAGATGTGTATGATTATACTGGCAGTTGAGTATGATCGGTTGGAGTTTTTTTGTGAGCGTTTCGAGGTAACAGCTGAGTAGACATGTATTGCAGTTATTAATGTGGAAATTTGACAAGACTGTGGACCAGGATGGCATACCTGTGGGGTTAGGGAAAGATGCAGGACAGCAATATGTGCACTTTACTCTGACCCCCTGTAGTGTCCCTTATAATTTATCAGGGAAGAATAAGTAAAACCGTGGCATTATAGACTCACTACTGTTTCAAAAACCTGGACTTTTTTATTTCAAACATATCGGTTGAAGATGTCTCTATAATGAATAAGAAATCTGTGATTAGGGGCCTGGGCTTAAGGGACAACAGTAGATCATGAGGCCAAAGAAAACATTGCTGCACTGTGTAGCAGCAAACTCACTGAACTCCTCAAAACCCATTTCCCCTGGTTTGGGGCACTGGCAATTTCTTGGAGTAAGGCAGTTAATGTGCTATTGTGAAGAGAGCTCCTATAACCAACAGGATGTTGGGCACAGAGACTCAAACATTTCCTGATCCCTAAATGTTTTCATTAATAAGACGGAGTAAAGGTTGGGGTCTTACCTGTGTGTGAATAAATGAACCACAAGGCTCCAGTCAAAAGAGCTCCGATCACAAAGGCAGCAAAAACGATTCCCACAACTGTTGGTGTCTCCAACACATACAGCCTGTCTATATATATATAATAATAACAAAAAAACATGTTAAAACTGACATAATATATGGAACTCTTCATTGTATACCTGTGGAGACCAAGGTTTTCCATTAACAATTGTCCTATAAGTAGAAAATGAATTTATTTGATGCAACAATAATGTATTCTTAAAACAATATTTTGGAAAAACATATGTATAATGTTAACTTCAACAATAAACTGACTAGATATAACAATGGTTTCTACCAGCAGTTTATTGTGTGATAAACACACATTCAGCTTTATTGGTTTAAACTATTGACTAGGTCATTTTAACCAATGAGTCATTGCTTTTAACAAGTGTATTTTGTAAATCCCACTAGAAAAGGTACTTTTCAAATTGTTATGCAGCCTTTTGCTTGATCTAAAAGTCTGCCACATTATTCATTTCAAAAAGTTCAACAACACGGTATCAGTATTGATATCGTAATAAAAATTGTAACAATTATTAACATAATCAGAAACTCACTGTTATCCTGAGGATGCTCTGTGGGTTGAGAAGCCTTGTTTGTAGAGTCTGCTGCAAAACAAAAAAAAACAAAAAACATTTCCTTAGATTTTTACTTGTAAACAAAACTGCTTGTGTTTCTTGCTAAATACTGGGTCGAAACCCCCAAAAGCATCTGTTATAATAGAGGCCAAAGAAGAAGAGGAGTCAAGATTTTAGATCAACTGGGTAAACAATGGTTTTTAAGTGTATTAAAATTAACAACACATGAAACTCTTGTAGTAGTAGTTTACTCTTTTACAGTTAGGTTAACTAAAAGTTGACAATGTACCTCGAAGCTCCACAAATTATACTGAAAGAATACAATAATATAAGAAGTACAATATAATGGGGCCCCAACCAAGGGCCATTTTTCTGACACGTGGGGAACTCTGTGGAACTCATGGGGAACGCCTGCCTTTACCCCTTGTCTCTCTGTCAGCGTTCATCAAGTAAATGCATTACTTAATGCAAATCATCATTAGTTCTGCTAATATTGTGCAGACCCGGTTCCCATGTGGTGGGACAATTTTCCTGTCACCACAACAGCAGTGACCTCTCTCTCTTCTTTTAACAAGCAACACCTTCGATCATAACAATTCACTAATATCTTAAACACGTCTTCTTTTTTTCGTACCTTTTAAGTTACTGTAAAATTTTCTGATAAAACTTTTAAGTGTATTGTAATGAAATGTAGTATAGTGAGACAATACACCCTGAGACAGTCACTGTTTGTCTCCTGGTTCAACGATACATTCATTATATGCTTGTGCCTCTGTCTCCTCTGGCGGGGGGAGGTGGTCAGTAAGGTGGGGGTGAAAATAAAAGAATGGGAAAGGGGACAAATTACCAATAAAAACAAGAAGATAACAAAATGATTTGATCAGACTGCTGCTTTTTTTTCCACTCCCTCTCTCATATGCTCGCTCACCTCGGTTCTATCTCTCTTGACCTACACCTGGTTAATAACAAGGATATTAATTATTTTCTGATTACTATTTGACATTACCATTATATTGGTTTTACATTTATGTTTTTGATGTTCGGACAACAGAGAATCTTTTGTATATTTAATTAATAGTATATTTCTAGGGGCAGAAACAAATGAATTGTTATTTATTTATGTATTTATTGTTTTTATTTATTATTGGGTTTAATTGGGAAAGTTTAATTAAGGTGACAATTTACGCTTGTGGGTCAAGGCGTCACGGTTTATTCTCTCCCAACTCACCTGTGTCCCCAGGATGAGCTAGACTGTCCACTACTAGGAGTTGTTTGGTGCATGTCTTGCTGTTCATCATCATCTTTAGAACATTCTCCACACCTAGGCCGTCACAGGACTGTCCAGGTTGTAAACACTGTGAGTGAAAGAGGCATTAAGATTTACAGTTCAGTAAGAGTTCAGATAAACAGTTGGACACGGAGTCACTGACCCTTGGTAATGCTAAATGCAACACCTATGTGTAACACAGACAACTAGAAACCTACAAAGAGGTTTCTCTCAAGATGGTAGTTTCCTTAGCTGCATAATACTAAATAGTAAGTAAGGTAAATAAGTAAGGTTATTTCCACAATTTCACAGATTTTTAACTTTAGCGGACAACCCTTCTGTATGAGATGGAGATTTGGGAAAGAGTAATTGATTAAGGAAGTAGGATTCATGGACAACAGTATGGTTTTATGCCTAGAAATAGTACTACAGATTCTATATTTGACTTTGGGAAGAACGGAGAGGGATAGAAGGAGATGCATTGTGTGTTTGTGGATTTAGATTTAGTAAAGTAAAATTTAGTAGAGTAAAAGGCTTATGACAGGGTGGCTGGCAAGGAATTGCGGTTTTGTATGAGAAAGTCAGGAGTGGTGAGGTGTGTAGTTGGAGGGACAGAGAACATTAAGGTGGAGGTAAGGCCACACCAAGGGGACCTGAGCCTCAACTGGTTTGCTTTGGTGATGAAAAGGTTGGCAGATACGGTCACAGCCATAATTTCCCAAATGACCTATCTGTCTACTCAGGATTCTACGTGGACAATGAAGTCAATAAACATTCTCAGTCATTCTGGTCATAGCTAAGGTTAAAGGGTTTAGTTAGGAAACTAGACAATTGGTTTTTAACTATTATTAATATATATAAAGTTTTTCTGTGTGTCATTATCATAAATGAACCAAAACCACGTCTGGCAGAGAGAAAAAAAATTAAGTTTACCACTGGCAGTCCCTGGGTGTTGTGAAGACTTTTGGAGCATAGTGACATCTCACAATGCAGAAATAGCAGGGATATATTCAACTTTGAGTTAAAGTTGAAGCTGAAGCTTTTCTTCTCTTTCTGTGATTGAGGGATTGAGAATTCCATCTGAGGGTAGAGTGTGACTGAGCTGTCTGTCGGACAGACTGTCTCAATGAGAGTGTAGTCTGATAGGATGCGTGGATTAGAGTTGGGAGAAATGTAGCAAGAAATGATGGTGATCCCCAGATTTGGGTCAGTGGTTGGTGATGTTACCTGATGGAAACAGAAAAAAAATTTGAATGTTAAAAAACATTTAAAATGGCCTTTGAGAAGCCAGGGGATGTCTTCATAACTGCTTAATATATATATATATATATATATATATATATATATATATATATATATATATATATATGAATAAAACAAATTTAAAGAAAATTATTGAAACAAAACATACATACCTCCACAAAGACTTTCTGATTGTGCAAGACAGTGTAGAAGGACTGCCGTGTAGGGGTATTAGCTGAAGGCACGTTATACAATTCCAAGTTGAATATCATATTCTTAACTTCAGGACTGGATGGTTCTGGGACGATCCTGGTTTTATGTGTTTATATATATATATATATATATATATATATATGAATAAAACAAATTTAAAGAAAATTATTGTAACAAAACATACATACCTCCACAAAGACTTTCTGATTGTGCAAGACAGTGTAGAAGGACTGCCGTGTAGGGGTATTAGCTGAAGGCATGTTATACAATTCCAAGTTGAATATCATATTCTTAACTTCAGGACTGGATGGTTCTGGGACGATCCTGGTTTTATGTGTTGCTTGAATTTCCTGGTTCATTTTGTGTGTGCAGTTGAACTGCAAAGAAAGTTGAAACAGGAGTGGGGATAATGTATGTATGTGATGTATGAGAGTCAAATATCAACCAGCTGTGACCCTTCAAAAATAATAATAATAAAAAAAACAGTCTACATTTATAAAACAGACTTTTATTATTGAACATGAGTCAAATGTCTTACCACAATGACCGACTGCTGCTCTGAGTCAATAATGGTCCTCACTGGATCCTTCTGAGATAGCATTTCCCCAGATTCCAGATCAACATAATCCAGTGCACCACCACTGTCGTCCCTTGTCTCTGCATGGTTTATCAAAACCTGTTTCACACAGTGGACAACGTTTAATGTATAGAAATCATGCTATATGATCTAGAAACAAACACCCACCTAGCTAGGGAAGTTGCAGGTAAACTGACCCACAAGCCACAAATGGTCTTAACATTTTACAGTAGAATCTGGATCACAAGCTGAATTATCAGATTAGATAATACCTCAATTTTTCAATTTCCTGGGAGCTTCGTTTAGGAAATTCAGGATGTATTTGTTCATATGACAGTGCATAAATACAGTATTGTATACTCAACTGCATTATACACTATTATTTTAATCACAACTGGATTTTCAATCTTAAATCAATCTCAATTTGCAGAGATTAAAAATCATATCATTATCTGTGACTAGCCCATATATATTAATATTATTGATATTGTTTAAACCATTCCTAATTTTTAATAATATTTGATTTAGACGGTGGCAGTGGTTAAGGAAGGAGCCTTGGGGCTGCAAGTGTTTAGGTTAAAATCCACCAGCGACCACATTGCTACTTAGGTGCTCTGAGCATAGCACTGCCTCAACCCATTTAACTTGCAGGGGCCACACTCACAGTATGGTGCATTGTGATTTGGGTGGCAGTAGTTGGGATGACTGACTGTGCCACCTGGGAACAGATACTTAACCTTTGTGTGGTCTTATAGGTCTAGGTGACACCATGGCTGTTAATATGAATTTGTGTGTGTGTGTGTGTGTGTGTGTGTGTGTGTGTGTGTGTGTGTGTGTGTGTGTGTGTGTGTATGCACCAGACCTCTCCCAATCTCTTTGTTGTACTAAATAAAAAATAAACGTTTGAGGCACAATTATTGGTTGATGGTTGTTGGCATTGACCTAAAGCTGTCCCTTAATTTTTATACTCACAGAATTAATGAAGAAGGCCATAGAGCTTCCAGGCACAGGATACATAGTGGTTTGACAGCCAGTCAGCAGGGTTTCCAGAGTGTAGTGGGTGGCATTAGCTGTTGCTTTGCAATCTGGATCTTGAAGCGTGAGGTTGGCATGAAAAAAGCCCTTTTCCTAAAGAGACAGATGTATTTGAAAAGACTTAAATGTGTTTCTTCATCTGGAAGGTTAAAGTTAAAAGTCAAAATCCCACAAAAACGAAGCAATGCGATAAAACTGTGGTACAGTTATCAGTGTAGATGTAAAATGTTTTGGGGGAAAGAACTCTGGACACATTATAGGTGGATGAAAAGTTGTCTTAAACCACCTCCTCAGTTGAGAGGAGATCCAGATCGACATAGCTCACTTCCTTCCACCCTTTTTTAAACCATCCGTCTTCTGAGTCTTCCTCATCCAAAAAAATGTATCCTTTGTCCTCCAGATGTAAATGAACCACAGAGTCCCCACCCTGAGAATCTGGCTCATCTGTGTTGTTACACATGAACAGTGGTTGAAGCTCAGCCATTCATCCATATAAGTGCCCCCTAGAGGATGTCCAATACATTATCTGGGAGACATCAAGCAGAACCAGCAATACCTCCAAATGGGTGCTGCAGAAAACATGCTACATTGTTTGTTCTGTATTTTTGTATTTGATGCCATGTCCATTCTATCCATGTTGGATTAGACCTGGATTGAAACTTATGATGTAAAAGTTTATAATTATACATAATTGTACTTTAAATAACATCTGTTTTTGTTGCCAAACCTCCCTTTCTTGTGCATAGCGGTACCAATCTTGGGCCTTCCTAACCAGCAGTCCTCAGTGCTTATGGACTTATTATATTTCTGACTTTTCTTACGAAGACCACGCATGTGCTAATAAAGTACAGTATGAAACCACTGGTTTGTGGCCAGGTCATTTGGGTACACTGTTTAAGACGACCTCCATAACTACCCATGAATTTAGCCTAAGTTTCACACACATAAGCTTAGCACAGCTTTTTTTGCCTGGTAAAGACAATTCAAAACAGGGACCTACCTGCAGGCTCTCTTTGTCAATGCTGACCACCATCTTTGAGTCGTCACAATACACGTTCAGGCCAATGTTATCGGGTTCCTGATACTTCTTGGGTTCCTCCAAGGTGGTGGAGAGGGGTTGATGCAGGTAAAATAGGCCATCGTCAGAGCCAGGTGGTGGAAACATGAACGGCAGACGTGAAGCTGTTCCAGTATCTGGATAAGTTTGAAGGCTGGAGCCATGCAGTATAGAGAGCTCTGGAGGCAGCAAACTGTCTAGTGGTTCAACCATATCTGGGAGTGAAACAAGCAGATGATATGTGTACATTTTATAAGTTGGAAATGACACTTGGCTAAAACCTAACAATAAATTGCAAACTGCTGATGTTGTGTAACATTCAAGACGCAAATATTTTTAATTCCTTAAATATTATACTTCATTAATATCAAATACAAGTTTCAGTCATCTATATACCTGAAAAATCAACCTATTAAATACCCAAATTCAATAAGTGCAGGAGGCAGATATTTTAACACATTATTTTCATACACCTAGCTATATAAACTCAGGAATTATTATATGACTACATCAAATATTTAGATCTTATGACCAACTCTTCCATTTTGCCCTTTTTCATTCTACTCTTCCAATGGGGTTGTTTAAAAATAAAAAAATAATAATTAATTAATTAATTAAAAAAACAGACTTCAGTCTGCAGTGGTTTGATCAATAGCGTATACCGAGCATGGCACCGTCCCCGCAAATAAAGCCCCTCTGTAACTCACTTCATTAACTAGACCCACTGTTCACCTTGGTGATGGGTTAAAAGCAGAGATCAAAATCGTTGTGATTGTCTCCCTCAGCTCTAGTGTCCACCTGTCCTCCTCCGCACTGCCATTCCCTAATTTTAGCCTTTCTTTAATAGTTCGCTGCTAATGGAAAACCCAGGTCTGTGGAATTGGTTTGGTTTACATATTTATTACAAGCAAGTTCCAACTAACAAAAATTATAGTTCCAGTTGTGGCCCATAAAAAATAAATGAATAGATAACAAAGCTGAAAGAGGATAAGTTGTATACCTGGCTCTCTTAGTCGGACTTCGAAACGGTTAGCTACAGGAGTGCTTGTGTAAGATGTGACTGGGACATAGTCATGCTCTTCTGCCCACTTTATTAGGGCTTGTGGCCCTGACGGTAAGAACTGCTTGGGGGACTTGGTTGTTGTCATCAGTTGCGCTGTGTTGGCATTTACAGTTATGGTGTCAGATGCCTGCCATGGAAAAAAAGAGTTGTGACTTTATTGCACATGATATTTCTAAATTACACATAAATATTTAACCATAAGGTTGGGGTTGGTCTCCAATTGCTACCATAATGCCAAGTATTATTGTGCCATGTGACAATATATTACATTTTATATAACAATACACCATGTACTATAGTAAAATTGTTAGCTTGATTCTGGTTGATTCATACATATTCAACACACATAAAGACCTACAGGGAAGTCTTTGTTTTACACATAGGAATCAGTGGAATTTTTTTTTCCTTCAACCTTGTATTTAGTAATGAGTAAAACTGTCACTTTCTTTACTCAACATCTGTCTTATGTTATTATCCTATAAAGTAGAGGACAACAAAGAGCTTTAGAAGTTGGAATGTTGGTTTGTGCTATGATGATGTAATCTCACCACTATATGCAATTTGCCAATAACACGGTGGGCTTTGATCACCCAGTTGACTGCTTTTGCACACTTGAGGAGCAGGACAACATTGCGTTGCAAGAACACATCTTTGGCGAAAGGTTGTAGTTCTACTGTAACATCCACTTGGAATGCACTGCAAAGCAAGAGTGAAAGGAAAAATCATCTCATTGCATCTGGCCAAGGCCAAGAAAAGTTTTACTACCCATAAGCAAAGAGATATTCATCAATAGACAACTTTAAGACAATTTCTTTGCCCAGAAGAAATGGGCAAAAAGAAAAAGAAACTGACACCATAAAATCCTGTTGTCAGCTGATCACCTGCTGGAGTTGGGGGCCTGAAGTTCCACGATGTGGACTTCCTGGTCTTTATCTGGACCGGATAGAACACAGCCCTTGGAAAGCTGTGGCTCCATGTAGCCACCAAGATAATTAAGAGACAGAAACTTAGTGTCAATCTTGCAGTTGTCAGAAAACAATGGATCTGAAAGTAGAGCAGGACAATAGGTGCACACAATAAATAATCTTGTTATATGTCATTTCATTTGTGGTCAATGCAGCTGCAATCTAAACACATTTTTATTTAACAACCCAGCCCAACTTGAGTTTAAGGGACTACAGTGCACTCATGCCTGGAACCTGGAAACTGTCAACTGTATGTGCTTTCCATAGGTAAGCTTAGCAATCTTTTCAGATTTTTCAACCCCATAAACACAGTGAATTTAAAAAAACCTTATTTGGAATATATATTCATCAAAATGTTAGCCAGACAGTGGAATATCAGTGTACACAGAACATTGCTGTAACAAGTAAAGCAACGGTTGTCTGTGAGTTTTGATTAGATCAGAGGGTGAGAGCCACGGCATGTTAGTGTAAGATGTGGAGCCAAAAGTCTTTATGTGTGTGCATCTGGACAGAGGGACAGAGAAGGAAAAGTGTAATTGGATACAAACTTTTGGCTCATGCACATATTTGGCACTTTAAGGCAAAATGTGCTTTACCAAGAACAAACAATATTCTCACGTCAAGCTATATTATATGATAAATAATACAATTTTAATGTAGCCTAGCTCTAGTCACAGTTTTGAACTTAGGCTGAACTCACACTAGGGACAGTTATTCTACACCAAATGCACTCCTATCTGTAACTCTACCCCAAAGGCAAGACCACTGCACACGTCCATGATTACTGTTTTGACATGACATAATAGAAAGCAGTGTAGTTGAGAGTCAATTTGACAATAATTTGTAAAATATCTTTTAAAAATAGAGAGAGAAAAAGAGGTATACACACATGCACAAATATGGCTGCTACAGCTGCTTTGAACTGTCAAGACTCCCCAATGTCTTGATTTACTGACTATGATGGATGGCGAATCACAGATTTGTGCGTAGCCAGCAGCAGTAGTGTGCAACTTTGGCCCTGTGCTCCATGCTTTAGCCCATCAATTTCAACCACACTGTAGCAGGTAACCCCCAAACCCTTGGAACCGCAATTTAAGGGGAAGTGGAGCGACAAAAATCTGCAGCTACTCTACTTCAAGTAAGTATAACAGCACAATGGGTGTTTGCCAAACCACATCACACTAATGACTTTAGCAAAATGCTGTAATGCAGAGCACCCATCCACTCTCCACAAAAACAAACAGCAAACTGAAAATACATATAAACAGTAGGACTGGAGCCACCATGTCTCTCCAAAGCTCAGTCATGACCTTCCTTGTCATTTTCTTGAAGTGAAAGCACATTAAATATGTCCTATCTTATGATGTTTCTCACTCTGTATATATATAGAGAGAGAGTGAGAGTGGGAGTGAGAGTGAGAGAGACACGAGCTATGCTGATAGCGTGTGATAGAGTTCTGCACTGAGCAGTTGGCTTTTGATTTGTGCTGTGTACTGGCCATCTAGAACCTACAAATTAGTTTGGCCAGGTATTTGATAAATTGGCCCTTTTTATGATGAACCATCAATAGTTCCAAAAAATTTGACCGTTCCGTGAATGCATGGTTGTAATCAGTGGTAATCAGCCTGTCACAAATGTCTGACAGTTTTTGGTGAACCCTGAAGACATGTGACAAATTCCAAAGCTGAAAACTAGTCACACAAAAACAGATGCACAATTGGCTGGGAATTTAAGCTAATCTTGATCGGCCATGATTGGTTGAATTGTCTCTTTTCATGGTCTGAAAACCTTCTCTTACTGTCAAGTCATCATATAGCTTGTCCAATGACACTGCGACCACTGTCTTGGCCTCCCTGTACCTTTGCCTGTCTCCTTCTCTCCCTGACTCATCAAGCACCAGCTCTTTCATCCACTGTACAATGTACAACATGCCCCCCTTTAAAACTGGAGCTTTTCTTCTTGATGTTTTCCCCAGTACATCTTCCACCATTGTCAACACCACTCCGCTGTTTGCCATCCCCCATTCTTGCATACTCTTTGCTTCAACCCAGTTACCTAGGACCTTTTGGAAGTAAGTATGATAACAAACATAATAGGCAGCTATTCATATATTGCAAAAGGATGTACACCACAGAAGGAATCTTATCAAGTAACTAGATGTGCACTGTAAGTGATCATTGAAAGTATTTATAGTTGTTTCTGGAAATGTTAGGAATCTGTACCACATACCTTCTCCCACTTTGATGTAAATGTCTTGTGTCATCCTGAGCTCAGAGAAGGAGGTGACCGCCTTGTACTTTTTCTCAGCCCAGCTGAGGAGGCGCTCATTGTTATGAGGGAGAATCTCTTCTTCCAATTGGCAGCCAAGGGAAAAATTTGACGGCTGGAATTGAACTTCAGAACCTCTTGTTACCTGAGGGACAAAAGGGCAAAAATTATAAATTTTTTTATATTAATTTGTTTTTATTATGTTTTTTTAATTATAAAATTTATACCAAAAAACAGTATTGCCATCCAATTTCGTTATTTTTTAAAAAGCCTAAATGTATTTGTAGATAGCTTATATGTAATTGATCCCCTTTAAAGTCTGATAAAGACAGACAAAGTGTTTTGCAAATTTCCAATTGATTTTTTACACTTCGATTTTAGGTTTTTTAGAGTAGAGAAAATTAATGGCTTAGAGAAAAAACATGCTCACCCAAAAACAGTAACAGTAATTTTCGTTAATGCCTGAATTTCACTCATTGTAATGGAATTAATAAATTCTCAATTTTATTCTTTGTTTAGGGTAAAGAAACACTCAGATTATCAAAGTTACAACAGTGTTAACTTTTAAATGATTTAACCATCTTTGTACAGGTATATGTTAAATTCATGTTTGAATTTCCAAATATTTCAGTTCATTAACAAACATAATTTAATATAGATTTAATGCTGTTTGTGTAACAATTAATATCCTTTCACATTACATCTGCCTTGAACTCCTTGACTCACTCATACTAATGGACATATGTTTATCACTAGAATGAGAAAAAAAAACAGTGCTACTGAAACAGTGAATGGATGTAAAGAGATTCGTTTTGTGGCAAAATTGACTTACATGAAAGATGTGTTTGATGCCCAGGGCCAGATTCTCAGGGATTATCTCCCAGATGAGTGGTTGGGGGGAGTTAAGCACAAAAACCAGGGGCTTTTCATGGTGCAGTAAGGACTGAATGGGCTTTAGATGCAGGTTCACCTGATAAGACACAGAAATGAAAAAATAATATAATAACAATAATAATTAAATATATTTTTCATTACAACAAAAGGGCCAAACCGAAAGAAGATGAATGAGTCACAGCTAAAAGACAGTTTTATACATTTTTACAGTACTTTGGGTTCTGTCCCTGATGAATTTAACATTTGTAAAAGAGACTGAAAACAGATGAGGTGATCTTTCATTCACCTGCGACAGAATGCTGTCTGATCCCTCTGGTGCACGTCCTCTCAAGTTGATGATGTGAACCTCTTGTGAGAAACTAGTGGTCCCTCTACTTGCACAGCCTGACAGGGCAGTGAAGGACTTTAAAGTTGCCTGGACTGGATGAGCCGAGCCAACAGGAAGCAGCTCACAAGGGCTACGAGACAAGGGCCCTGCATAGATCATGATAACAACAATTATTATTATAACTTTATTTTTCATAAAACTACAATTCAGTAAGTTTCAAGCAAAAACTATTTCAACTGTTTAATCACAAATACAATACAAACATTGGGGAAATGCAATGCAAACAATAAACCATACAAATTTAGACAATAAACAACCCTAACATCATTAGATCCTACTGCCAGAGCCCGGTAAGGGAATTACAAAAACATAAAAACAACACTTATTTCCTTTTCACTGTTGCAAAATTGCCAGACCAAGGATTCCTTATATCAATTATATAGCAATGCATGTGGTTTTGGTATCCACCATGGAAAAGACATATTTCCAACAAGGCTTAGACTTTAACAATAGCAATATCATAACAAACACCACTGGAATTTTAACATAATCTATTGCAAAAAAATAACAGCAGATTTTTACATCTTTAGGTTTTTTACATCTGCATGAGCCCTCCTAATTCCAGATATAACTTCTTTACACCTCAGTACTTTAGAGTAAACACCTCAGTACTTTAGGCAATGCATGCTGCAAAATGTTTGTAGTGAATTGTTTTTTTTTTTCTGTTCACTGAGTCGAACCATGCATTTTATCCCAGTACACAGGCGTTGCCAAAGAGAGGCTCAAATTACAAACCTCCATGCTAAAGACACAAGAGAACCACAAACACAAACATTTGGAAACAATTAAAGTCAGAGTCAAACATGGCTTCATGACAGATATCTCCAAAAATACTCATACCCATACTGTCTTAGCAACAGGGTAAGTAAACAGAATGAAGTAATGGTTAACTGTGTTTATTATTCTAAGCTTCTTTATTTCATTTTTTATGTCTGTTCAAGATGTAACATTAGTTGCAGCTGAGTAGTAAGGACAAATGGCTGCTTAAATAAAAAGGTAAAGTAAATCGATAGATAGATAGATAGATAGATAGATAGACTTCTGTGGCCTCTACCTGTGTTATTCACAGAAGGGTTGCATTGATCGTCATCAATGCTGCAGGGGCGCAGTGTTCTGTTAGCACCATGCTGTTGCTGCAGCTCTTGTCGGGAGTGTGTGAGATGCCAGGGCCAGTGTGGTATGGCAGTATAAAGCAGGCCGATAAGTCAGCCCCCACTACCTGCAGCTGAACAGGCTTCTCCGGGAACAGGCTGACAGCCCCAACTACCAGACACCATGTCCTTTGCCCTGATACATTTAGGCATTGTTTTCCTTGATGTATAACAATTTAATCTATGATAAAAATTAAGTTAATTATAAAGTTGATTGTTGTCACTGATCCAAGACAACTGTGACAACTTGTTTGGATCTGCGTCACCAGTAAACCTTAATTTCTCAAAATATTCCTCCATTCCACTATTCACATTTGTCCAATGCTGTCCCCAATTTCCCACTTATCCTGACCTGTGTTGCCGGATTGATAACATGCTCTTGACACACAGTGAAACTCTTTACATACTTCCATGGCTTAATAAATAAATAATGGCGTCCCACTTTCCTGGATTCATGCATTCTATGCTTGGTCTGCAATGATAGGACCTTCACAGACACATTCATTCAACCGCAAATGACACGCATTGAAGCGGGATTTGTTGTGACGCATATAACAAAGTGATGTTCTCTGCCCGTCTTTATTAAGCAATAAACACTGAAACTTCATTCAAATTCAATGGCAACATTTCCATTCATGGTACAGCTAACCAACAATATGGGGCTTGAACAGAAAAGAACAAATAGAGGAGGGAGGATAAAATAGGCTACAGGATGAGTCCTATCTATCCTTTCTCATGATTAGCAGGTGGAAGTGCCCATCAAACCAATGTCCCGCCCCTGCGTGCATGGATTCACAACTGGGTTGAGCTATTCCTGATGGTAGTCAGCCTTTGTAGTGACAAATAAACTACTCTAAGAGCTCATTTGTCCTCCAACAATGTGACACTTTGTCCTATTCTTCATGTTTAACTTCAACATTTTCAGACTTCAATTGACGTCAATTAATCTCACATTATATATTTACAAAAAAAAACTAAACCAAATCTTATATAGTGTAGAGTTGTGATAAGTGCATGACCAATGGCAGCTGAAGGGAAGTTTACACTAGATTGCCCGGGCTAAAACGTGCATTTTACAAAAGTGAATAGAGTGGAGGAATATCCGAAAAGACACAAAAGCTCATCAAAACATGACATAGACCAAGAGGGCCTGGTTCTCGGAAAGGATAAGATATTTGAAGAAGTTGGGGTTTCTTTGTGGTAAAACAAGATGGTTGACCCATCTTGAATCAGTGACAACCTGGAGAGGTATCTGAAACAAATTAAAGGTGAGCGCATGATCATTTTTTCCAGGGGGCACTCTTTTTCAACCACCATTAATTTGCTTCAGACTGAACAGTGCTCAGCAAGCACTACTACAGTGCTGAGAAAATAAATGTTCTCCCACTAAAAATATCTCATCCCAAAATCTAAAAAAACAATAGTGTAGCACTGTGGTCATTTATTTAACTCAAACTTCAAGCTACTGAGTCAATTTCACCCTGTGTGACATTGTTGTTATCAATCACAACATCACTTAGGTGTATTTTGTTTCTCATCATTTTATATCTTTATTTTTTTTAGGATAATTTTCCCATCATAGATTAAGCTTGTCAGCAAGCTCAGTGACTGGCTCCCCTCTAACTGTAATTTGCCATAATTTGTTTTGATTGGCTTGATTGTTGTATAATTGGACAATGGCCAATGGGTTTACACACCTATGATTGGCAAATTGAGAATTTATGACGGGTGGCCACTCCTTGGCCACCCGTCAAGGAGGTGACGTAACTAGTCAAAAGTTAACTTCTGCAAGAACAGGGCAGGCAAAGCTGATTTGCTGGGTGGACATGGACCCCTATGGTGAGTCCTCTGTCTATCCCAACATCAACAACTAAGAAATCAACCTACATATTATAAGTAGTAAAATTAGTACATATCAACGAAAATATTGCAGAAACTTGTCTGAGGGAAGCAGTGCAGAGTACTTGGGGCTGTGGGCTGTATAAGTGGGGGACATGGCCTTTTTATCTTGGGAGAAGCCAATACAGTGCAGCTAGAGGGGGCTGCCTTATCAGCCTTTTTTTTTTTTTTTTTTTACCGCAGTAGTACACTTGAGTGTCACACACTTCCAACCAGAGCTAAAGAGACGGCACTCTGGTTACAGTGCTCACAGAGCACTGTACCCTTGCAGCACAGCACATTTTATGAGCTTCTGAGTGTTACGAACATTCCGCCATCATTTTGCCATTTGACCAGAGCAGTGTTTACCACAGAGTGCATCCCACATGGCAATTTTCAATGATTGCATTGATGTTGAGCAGTGAAACCTCTATAAATCTTGCGGTTAGCACCAACATTACAATTTTAAATCAAGCTGAGCATCCACAAAATAGCATCATACAGGGTACAAAGGGCTCACAGTTCGCAAGTTCTCAGCCTCGATTTATGTCAAATTTGCCTATTTTTAATCACACATTATCTTTTTCAGATTTAGTTTGTTGCCATCAATAGGCTAATAATAATAGGTTCTCCCCCTATAGAGAGTCACATTCATTTTCTAAAAGGATTGTTCCAAAAGCAAGGGCAGAGACTTTCAGTAAAAACTCCATAGTGGTAACAGTGTGGAAGGTGAGGCCCCACAAGGGAAAAGTTCCACAAAAGACAACACCTGGAAGCCTTCACTTAGCCTGTTTATTAACTTAGTTGTGCACTCTAAAGCTGACACTGTTTATGTAAATGGTTAAGAAAGAAATAGTTCTAGATAATTCTGTCAGATAATACAACATGATTATATGAGTTGTGTTTTAATTACTCTTCCTCAGCTACTAAAGTAAAAACAGGAATTCCAGATTTATTGTAACTCTCTTTTTCTTCAATGAAAGCAAACTTGGAATAACTATTTTACTCCACAGCTTTTACTCCAGTTGCTCATGTGTGTTTTCTTTTTCTTTTTACAAAGTCATGTAGCACAATGGAAAACACCTGATGGCTACAGCTGTATTCTATTACTGGCACCAAGTGAAATATATTATTTGACTGCTCTTTGAAAATGAGCAATGGAAAAAAAGGGGATGGACTTCCACTGTTCCTGCCGTATTGAGTAAGGACAGTAACACGTGATATGATATGAACCTAGCAATACAAAAGTTGCCTCTTACCAAACAAAACAGAGTTTTCTTAAAAATTACATGCATTACAGGCACAGAGCCAGTCCAAAAAAATATTTCTTGGCCCAAACTATCTAAGACAGAGCATTGTTCTTTCTTTACAGTAAGCAAGCATTAAAAAGTTCTACAGTAATACGTAAGTTCTCATTTCACACCAGGGAAATTAAGTTCAGCAGGATAGGTGCACCATGACGGCAGGGTGAGCACAGTTTTTGCTGTGTCTATTAGTAGATGGACTATTTCCAGGGAGTAACAAAGTAACTAGAGGTATAGTGCACAGAGAATGGAAGAAAACAAGAAATAAATAAGAAAAATTCACAGTGTGGCCATGAACAAGCCAAGTCTTGGTGTAAGCGTAATATTAGAGGAATAATTGTAATCTGCTTTTGCTGATAACATTGTTATAGCTGTGAATTAACTAGTTTGATAGTTGTAAGTGTTTCATTCTGCATTGAGGTTGCCTCAGTTTGCTGCTGAAACAACTGCTCAGTGCTCCAAAAGTGTCATACTTTTTGCTTGGCAAAACATCCTCCTTTTTCCCACATCCTCCAGAGTCTCTTAGGGGCAGTAAATAATGGTGCTGGCTGAGTTTGGAAAAGTAGTATTTTAATTAACTAATTCTTTGTTGGTTTGTTTGTTTGTTTTTAGGGGTTCGTTCAGTCTAGCCTAGGGACTGCAGGTGTCAACAAAAAAAAAAAGACTTTTGCTCAGAAGCGTTGTTATATTGTTATATTATATATATATATATATATATATATATATATTATCTATATATATATATATATAAATAAATATACATATATATATATATATATATAGTGGTCTCGCATCCTTTATACCTTCCCTTCACCTTAGCTGACTCTCTTCTATCACAGTTCATTCCTGACAATTTTCTCCAGTTGTTCCATCCACAGTCTCTAGTGCTCTGAACAGTTGATCCTAAATATCTAAACTCCTGCACCTTCACCACCTCTGCTCCTCGTTACCTCACCATTCCACAGTTCTCCCTTTTCCCATTCTTACATGTGTGTCCTGCAAAGACTGACTGACATTCCGCTTATCACTGGTGCATATCTCCACCTCTCAAGGTTATCTTCTTGCTGCTGCCTACTCTCACTATGTATAACAATGTGGTATGCAAACATCATCCGTGGAGATTCTTGTCTGACCTCATCTGTCAATTTTTCAATCAGGTTTGTATTTTGGCAGTTGTGTTGCTTTTTCGTGATGGCAAATCAATATTCAATCAAATTAGTTGTTACATTAACATAAAACATCTTATAAAATACACATTATTTAGCATTTAATAAATGATATTAAGAAAGGTAGACTGTTAAGTCAAACGAGTGGAAGGAATTTCTAAATGACAACACCACTGAGTTTTCCAACTAAAATGATACCAAAGCATCTGCAGTACTACTAACACCATTGCAGGTGCTTAAAAAATGAACTGGGACAACAACAAAAAAAAACAATAAAAAATGGAGTCATGAGTTATAAATGAGAAAAAGGAAAAAGAGCTGTACTGGCTATTGAATGTGAATTAATTCAGAGCAGCAATATGCCAAGAGAAGACTATTGTAAACATTGCATAAGAGCTCTCTTATGCAAGTTTTACGGGCAGGAGTGACTGTTTACTTAGACACTGTACAATGGACAGCATTGAAAGAGAGAAAGAGAGAGAGAGAAAAAAATGTGAGGGTTAAGAGAAAGTAGGGACAAGACTAAGAAAAAAAAAGGGCAGAGGAAGTTTCTTTTTTGAGTACTAGACTAAAAAAAAGAAATTTGACTGTTTTTTTGTTTTTTTTGGTTTGTTTGTTTTTGCAACCTTGTGATGTAGAGTAATTATTGAGCAGTCCAATTTGTAAAAATACATGGTTCCGAAAATATAAAATAGTCGAATGTGTTTGGATGTGAGTGGTTTTACACAGTACAACAATTATCTTTGTAAACTATCTGCATAAACATTCTAAGACTTATTTAAGTGTCCAGATTCTTCAAATTACACTGAAAAAAATGTGACCCCTAAAAATGCCCTAGCATATAATTATCAAGCATAGTTTATAGACACGTTTGTTCAATTTGACACCACTTAAAAATTTAAGAAAGATTATTGACCTTTTGTCTATGACACAAGTTATAAGAAAAGTAAGTGTGTTTGCTTTTTTGGTCTTACATTTTTGGTCTTACCATATTTGTTTGTTCTGCGTGGTGTATAAGACTTGTTAAATATTTTATAGGATTAACCAATTAGAGTCAAATGAATAAAAAGTGGATAAGGAAGTTCAATTGGGTCCAGAAAGTTTCAGGTTTTAGGCCCCAGTTGCCAAGTTACCACTAAGGTGCATTACGAGTAGTACTGTGGGCCCTCAAAGCTGGGGCATGAGCAGGAGTAAAGTTTTGTTTTCTGCATGGTATGCTGTGTCTGAATGATAAGGAGTCTTCTTCTTTTTTAAATACAATAAAATATATACACATTAAAATGACTTCAATTTCTAAAAAAAAAAATAGATTAAAAAATAGTTCACAAACTTATTTAAAAATCATTAATTCAACCAATTGTTTTCTCGACATTTACATCAAACCTTTTCCATAATCAAGTTTGGACTTTTGTTGTGTTATGCTAGCTGACGATTGAAGGACTGATACGTTAAATACACAAAGAGTGGTCAGTGCAACCAATGAGCTCTATCTTGTGCTTAAAGATATTTTAAACCTGTCTTTTTTAAGTTTATTTTTTGCCTCCTCCCTCCTTTGTTTTAAAATCCATCCTTTCATTCATTCATTTATTTATTTTCATCCACTTCTACCTCTACCTATTTGCTATTTCTTCTTCTTGAATTGAGAATTGTGCTTCAGTCAACAATGCCATGAGCTGATTCAATTAGAGTTCAGTTGTACTTTAACTGATGTTTGTAATTTCTGGGCCAGAGAAATATAGATACTACTACTAATAAAATAGAACTACTTAATTGTAATTGGCTGCAGTGTTTTGGGAGAAGGAAAATGATTGCAAAATTGCAAGATAAAGCCTCAGGTTCCACTAAATAATAATATGTTTCATAATTTTCATGTATAAAATGTTGATACATGCTAAAATATATTGAATTGAATCACTTACCTGCAGATACCACGCAAAATATAATATGAAGCAATAGTGGAGCCAAATATGGTAAAGACATGTTTTTATCCTCCAGATTCCAGAGCGAGGAAGGTGTATTCTCTGGCCTTGCAGTAAATATTTATACTTGATGAAGTACACTCCTATGGACATTCAGCTTCCAAAACTCACTGAAAGGTAAACAGAATGAAGAAAGTCAGTGTACATTGTAATGTATTTTCAAAAAAGTGTCATAAAACCAGGCGATAAATGAGTTCTGTTATACTGGTAGATCAATGCTCCACACATTCTCATGTGAAAAAAGTATTGAATAGCTGACTGAGTGACAATATTAGTAATTACTAGTTAAGGGTAATTAGAACACACTGGTGTTTTTCTTATACAGCATGACCATCATAGGCTCACTGGGTTAGCTTAGTGATTGATCAATGTTTTCTTTCAAACAATCATCTATCCTTGTCCTAATTTAATTGTATTTTTCTGTAGATATAACAATATGCCTCTGTGCCTCATCTATGAAATTAATTTATTTTCTTTGTTCATCAGTTATTGGTTAAAAACATACACTATTAGACAATTTTTAATTTGATGTGATTTGATATAATGACTATAGAACTTG
Source organism: Paraplagusia blochii (assembly GCA_016785265.1). NCBI lineage: Eukaryota > Metazoa > Chordata > Actinopteri > Pleuronectiformes > Cynoglossidae > Paraplagusia > Paraplagusia blochii. Next base: position 18,409 of record JAFBJS010001123.1, on the reverse strand, counting down.
CCAATGCAGCACGTTTAAAGACATAACAACATGAAGTACAACTTTTTAAGCAGTGGCATCTACAAAGGTTGAGAAGTCATTTTTGAAAAGTGGTGGTAAATTTCACACTTTCCTCAAGTGCAAAAGAGCAGGTGACCTCAGTATGATTTATGTGCTTTTCTGACATTAATTTCTTAACAGACAGAAAGAACTGTCTGTAAAAACCTAACTCTGCAAACAGACTGATACAAAATAGGAACTACCAGGCGTCCTCTGATTACCCAATTAAAGGCTTAAAGGGGAAAACCTTACATAGGGTGTTATACAGTGTTACAACCTTGTAACATCAACAGGTCATTTTTTGCTCCATTCATGAATAGAGTGTCAGAGTTGGAATATTTATTGTATCAGTCTAATATATACTTTTGTATCCCAGACCCATATTTACAATATTAAGTTATTATAATCACAATTTGATGAACAAGAATGTAACAATGACAGAAAAATGTATTTTACAAGATAATTTAAGTTTTACTCATTCAATCTAAAACCTGTTTCTGTCTGGGTGAACATAGCACTTAAATTTCCCACACCTGACTACAAGTCACAAAACACTGCTGTGCCATGGCACAGTTGTTTAAAATCACTGCTCTGTTACCCACTTTGACACACCTCCCATTATATTCACAAAATATAGGAATGGTTTACATAGTCACTGAGAATCAAAGATTTTTCATTGGCAAAAAGATGTTTAAATATCATACCATTACCCTAAAACAAATAGGTCCTATTGAATTACGTAGTCAACGGATAAAACCCTGTGCAGAAGAGCTAAGCTGTATTCTGGAAAATGTTTTGTTTTTTATTTTGACGGAGGGGGTGCTCTAGAAACATGTAACTTACCTTTCCTATTCTCCTTGGGCTGAATTTGAAATGTTAAATGTTTAACACCTTTGTTGCTTAATCTTTGGTGAGTTTTCCCAATTACGTGAGGAGAATAATTATTTAGATTTAACATTATAATATATTTTTATGTCTTGCATGCAGTTGAATACAGTGTTCCTTGGTGGCCAATTTCACACCAAACCAACTTAGCTTTATAAAACATAAAAGAATATAAGCGTCATTGTTTTGTGTCATCATTTTACAATATGTTTTACCTGTTTAAGAACACATTTAGGTCATCATATAAACTTAAGTATACTTTGGACAACTTCCCTATGTTTAGGACCCTGACTTAAAGGGCCCTGATAACTCTGATGACACACAATTGGTTGAAAAAAAAAGAGGCGGGGTGCCAACTCTCTTGATAACTTTGATATTTTCCACACTTGTTGCCGCCACTCTTCCTCTCCCAAGCAGAGTTTCCTCCCATGAGATAGATGAGGCTACTGAGACCTTTTGTTCTACACTGAGGTCTTGTCTGGACTGGTTGTGCCCTTTATCCACCAGGCCTGCTCGATCCTCACAGTCACACCCATAGCTCAATAACACCATCTAGTCACTGCGTACCAACTTCCAAACTGCTAAAAGTAAATCGCACAAAGTGAAAAGCTCCTTTGACTTGTTCACTTTTTAGTCAATTGTGTCATCCAGTGTTATCGCTGCAAAGAAAGCGTTCCACTTTTTTTAAAAAAACCTTTAAAACACTGCTCAAGCCTCAACCGCTTGAAACCAACCACATGGCAATTATAAGACGTCAGTTCACCAAACCTCAAATAAACTGCCCACCTCTGTTTAACAAAGAGCCTCACAAAACCTCAAACATGTAGCAATCCCACTACATGCACTACAAGCAGTCTGCATCATTTCCTTCAGGAGAGATGTGGTAGTTGACCTAAATGCCTGCTGGATCTTGTTCCAACCCATCTTTCGCAATCTGGAGCTTTTGCAGTCACAGCAGCAATGACATATTGCTACTCATTCTAACAAGCCCAGATAAAGACACTGTTCAAAAACCCATTCCTAACAATCCATACTCTCAGACTGAGGCATTACAGGAAGTGCACGTTCCTGGTTAGAATATTACTTAGCTGATCTTTGTTCACAGTGTCCGAGTTTGGCCACAAATCTGCCTTATGCCATCCTGTCACAGGTGTCCCCCAAGGCCCAGTGCTGGGCCCCTCCTATTTGCCTTGTACACCACCTCGAGCCAAATCAGATGGTTCCTCATACCACTACTATCCTGGTGATGGTGAGGCTCTATCTGTCTTCCCCAGCTGATGACTGCACAGCGTCAGCACAGTTCTCATAATGTCTCACCAACATATCAAGATGGATGGACACCCACCACCTCTAGCATCTCTTCAAAACTGAACTCTTAACCTCCCAAAACAAACTCCTTATATCTGGCTCCTACTAAAGTAGCAATTAACTTGTACTGATGGATGACCATATATATATGTATGTATGTATAAATATATATATATACACACACACACACACACACATAAGCAGTTTCAAAAGACCAAAGAAGAACAAAACAGTTTCTCAGTTTGGTGGTGTGGGACTTGATTGACCTGTAGGGTCTTCTGGAGGGAAGCAGGTCAAACTGGGGTCAGTAGCGTGTAAAGGGTCTGCTTTGATGGCCTTGGCTAGCCAGTAAGTGAGCATGCTATCCACAGAGGAGTGGGAGAAGGCCAACAGCAGCTTCCTACTTCTTAAGGTTGTCGGGAAATGTAGCCACTGACGAGCTTACTTCACCAGGTCATAGATGTTGTAAGTGTAGGACTGGTCAGCAGAGGAGGTGCTCATGAACCTGAAGGTGGTGGAGGTTTCCTCTTGTTCACCATTTGTGAGTGGGAAGTGTACTCCTGTCTGTGTTTTGTGATGTCCATGATGAATTACTCTCAAGGACATTCAGGATCAGGTTGTTTGAACACAAGAGTAAAGGGCTAAGAAAGATGCAAAAATCCATGATCCCTAAATTCATTCGGGAGGACGCACTGAGTGCAGGTGATTGTAATTATAACAATGACATCTTTCTTTATATTAGTAGTACCTGAGACCACAGGAGGAAGAGCAGAGGAGCGGGTAGACAGTCCTGTAACAGACAGCCAGGCAGACCTAAGAAGAGTCAACCATGAGCAGTGCTGTCCCAAAGCAGTCAGGTACCGGCAGAAAGACGTTCAAATGATTGATTGAATGTTACTTATCCAGTTATTTCAGATTATTTTATTTCATATCAAGAGTGGTCGGCAGTGGTGGCTCAGTGGTTAAGGAAGCGAACTTGGGTCCCCAGGGATTCAGGTTTGAATCCACCAGCTGCCAGGTTGCCACTGAGGTGTTCTGAGCACAGCACTGTTCTGACCCACTGTTCTGACCCACATTACATCTTGTGGGCTCACCACCCACAGGAAGGCTCAGATATGGTGCAATGTGATTTGGGTGGTGCCAGCTGCCCCTGCGACCCGGCAACGGACAAGCAGATAAAGATATTAAGAGTGGACCATTTAGAAATAATCTTTCACGTTTTATGTATTATTATCTAACCCCAATATTATTTTAAATGACAGTAATATTGAAAATGTATATGATGTGATGTGGTTGGTGGACTCCTTCAGTGGAAAAATTAAAAAAGACAAAGGCTTCACATTAATGAACTGTCTTTATGTACAAAGTCACCAGTATGTGGAGGGTGACTCTGTTTTTCTTGGATGTATTGATGAGTGTGTCCAAACAAAGCAATTAGAAAGTGAAATGTCATTGACGCAAGACACATCACTGTGTCTTGTGTGTGTATTTATATATATACATATAACAAATTAAATTAAAAATTAAAATTAAAAGCTAACTTGACATGTATTGCAACTTTTATAACTTAAAAAGAAAACATAAGGGAGAAAAGAGACAAGATATATAATACAGCAACTCAACCAAGCACTTCCACATTTCCTGGTTACACATAGTTCCTGTTGCTTCTGAAAAGAGAATAATAACCCAAGCCGTACCACTTTCTCTGGTATAGCAAGATCATCATTGGATGTGACATTCCTAAAATTTCAGTTTCTTATTGCCTTAACGTGTTTATTAAGTTTATTTTATGCTTAACTCTAAAGTTTCTTTTACAAAGAATTATGTTTATTTCATGAGTAATTTGAAGGTTATTCTCTTAAATATAATTTGCATGTGCTCTTTAATTTCATTAATAAAATAAACATTCCCTTAGCTGATTTTCTGATATACATTGATCATGCAATTAATGATTAAAGCTCTGATTAACTCAAACACATCAATAGTACAAATTTTATTACGTGATGTATTTTGTTATTTAAGTGATTAAGTGCAGGTCACATACACTATTTTGTATGAGATAAACATTTACAAATAAATGCTATTATTTAAAATATGTTTATTACAAAAAATATTCCTACTGCTATTGAACAAATACTACCACAAATTATTTTTTTATTTAATTTTAACTGTCTTATTTGAATATGGTAGTGGTGACCTAGTGGCTAAGGAAGTGGACTTTGGTCTGCAGGACTTCAGTTTCAAATACACCATCTTGCCATATATTGTTTGTTTTTATATGAAAGGTATTTCTGTGGGTTTAGAAAGTTGGTTACTCACACCTAAAGCCATCTAGTCCACTTCTTAAACCACCAAGCCTTGTCATATAATAACAATGTATGTACTAAACAAAGACTTAAGGTTGTATTGGGTATGAGTACATGGCTATAAACTTTTAACACTGCTTACCTCTTGAATAGAAAAATCCACAGTCTGTTACACATATATACTGTCTGTTACACATATATACTGTTGTTTTCTGCTTATGGATGACTGTATAGATATAACAACTCCATAATGTATTAATACATGTTATAGAGGTTAATTTGTACTTATTGAAGTAGCAAATGTTGTACATTGTGTAATGTCACCACTTTAATTTATCAGGTAGAGAAACTTTGCTGCATGGCCAATATAAAATGTTTTGTGAGCACTTGTAGGCCATTAAAAGTGACTTGGTGTGCCATTTTTGCTCCCCGAGCCTTGTGTTTGACATATGCTTGACACTATCTATATGTGCCCAACAGAAAGTGAAGGGCAGAGACAGAGAGAAAACACAGGGGGAGAGAGAATTGTGACAATATATAATAAATGTAATAGATGTCACAACAAAGTAACTAACATCATTCTTACTGGTCTATTGAATGATGTCTATGTACCTTAGTTTAGAACAATAAAATAATGCATATCCCATGCACATCAAAATCAAAACTCGAGCTCTTTGCAATCTTCACACAGGCTGCAGAGAATTATTCATACAGCTAGATTTTTTTTCTTTGTATGTTTTCTAAACTGTCAACATTTTAAGCCCTTCCGCCACTCTGGAAACACTAACATTGACAATCTGATGCCTGGACTCACATCCTGAAAACAAATCTTGTTTATACACATCAACCAGTACAAGAGTTATGTATATGTCTATTCCAGCTTCTATCAACCTATATCAAAAAAGCTGTACACAAACGTATTGTTTACTACTATTGACTAGTACGTACTACCCTTAACCTTAATATATGAATACTACTAGAGTTTTGTTTTGTTTTTACTAAGCATCTGGTCTCAAAGATTCTCTGCAATCCAATATAGATAGGGAATAGTTTTGAGGGCAATAGAGACGTTACTACAATATAAAGATGTCTGTTTATCCTGTTAAGAGTGTAATGCTGCCTCGACAACATAACAATGTGTTGAAAATGAGTGATATATTTTAATGCCTGTGCTTAAAAAAAGTAACGGACGTACCGTTAAGACTTGTCCCAAACTTGCAACACAAACACGGCGGACTCACAGTAGTCGCCCCGCTCTTCTCGATAGAGAAATAACGCTCCTCTTTTCTCCTTCACAGCATTTAGTAAATAAAAGAGTACATAAATGTAGAGTTGTACTTAGGAGCAGCGTGTGGATAGACATACGCTGTCCTTAAATTTAACACCGTTTACTACAACATGTTTCCGCTTCAGCTGAGAGCTTCATACGGGGTGGGGCCTGAAGGAAAGAGGAGAACGTCGGTTTGTGATAGGGAGACGAGGACCGTCTCAAGACGAGCAGTCCTGACTCCAGGATAGGTCGCTCTTCAGTGGAAAAAACTTCCCACACTGACACATTTTAACAGGCACACTTTAAATGCCTTTCCAAATAATGCGGTCTAGCAGTGGTATAAGAGAGCATTGCATGTCGTTTAAGGTTTTTCAAAATAAAGCTTTATCTGTTGACATTTTTCATGAAGTTTTGTTTTTCATCCTGATTAGACATTTGTAAGTTCATTTAGTTTATTACGCTGGTTCCCGATTATTTTCAGTTCTGCTTCCTCATGGGGAGAGAAATGTTTTCATACCACCGGAAGTGCCATTCCCTGGCACACACCCCCGAGAATTGCAATACAGTAGAACAGTGGTCCCCAACCACCTGACCACGGTTTGGCACTGGTCCGTAGGTCAATTGGTGCTGGGCCACAGAGAGATGATGCTTCCTCTTGGCCACATCTGTCTACGTTTTACACTTGATCCATGTCCAGATGCTTGTCTCTTGTCAGGTCTAAACTCTATCTACTTCTTCTTAACAATAAACAGCCAGGATTCCACTACTATGAGGACGACCATTGTGACGCTAGATTTTAAACTGTGTAGTCGATCATTATTTATTACTAAATATTTTTTATAAGACAACTGCAACTGCAAAATAGCTCAAATTGTGCATTATGCCACATTCACATAACTGTAATTCTACTCGTTTATTACATTTATTATTATTAAATTATAAACTATAGGGATATAGATCAAACTTAAATAATCCCCGGGAGTTCAATTCTTTTCTTTTTTTTTTTTATTTAACTTTAACTATTGGAACAATAGTAATACATGAATAAAACATCAACAAGAATAACACATGAATAGACCAGGGAAATCCTGAACAGAGAATGGTTGCATATATTAGTTTTTAGTATTACTATGTATGTGGATATTAGTAGACTGCATTAGTAGGTTAGAAGGAGAAAAAAACGTAAATAGTTTATCAATATTGCAGCACTAATAGTAGTGGATAAATATATGATTAATGTCGTTGATCATTTATATTTGTTGTACATTGTACATTTGCATACATACCCCAATTTACATACACATGTACAGTATATACATATGATGTGAAGTATGAGGGTACAGACAGAACAAAATAACAAAATTTAAGGAATATGATTTTGTGGTTATTATTCTGACTATTGTTGAGTTATCACACATACCCACTTACACATTTACGTTTATTCATCCTGAGTGAAGTGTTTGAGAGTCGGAAATCTCTTCAGCCACTGAACAGACTCCTCTGGTAACTGACATTGACATTGTTGAGAATTAAAGCAGTTTGAGCCTCTGCAGAAAGTACATTTTGTAAAGTTGTTCAGCTGCCTACTGTTGTGTCTATTGTTATGTGCAATATATTACCTATGTACAGTTTGTTCCAAAATTATTATGCAAAAAGTGTTCAACAGTGGTAAGGTAAGATCTTTTGTTTGTCAGTTTAAACTCATGAATAGTAATGTATCATGGCTCTGTATATCACTGAAACCGATTGAAGACACCTGTGCTAATAAGTTTGGCAGGTGAGTCCAATTAAAGGGGAGACTCCTAAAATCCACATTAATAAACAGGCTACCATTTTCAACCAAGATGGGCAAGAAGAAGGACCTTTGGTTGCTGCAAAGCAACAAATAGCTGGATGTTTGGGTCAAGGAATGACGACACTCATGTCATGATCATCATGGAGTGATGTTTTGGGCTGGTATCATGGGGAGAGAGATTGTCAACCCTTTCAGGATTTCTTAGGGTGTGAAGATGAGATCCACAACGAATGTGGAGTTCCTCAAAGAACACTTCCTGCCAGGGTTCAAAAGGAAGAATCGAGCTTTACGGAACAAGATAATTTTCATGCATGACAATGCACCGTGCTTTGCTGCAAAGAATACATCTGCATCTCTGGCTGGAATGGGCATAAAAGGAGACAAACTTGGTGGAGAGGATGAGGATGGTGTGGCCCCCATCCTCTCCTGACCTCAACCATTTTGAGAACCTTTGGAGCATCATCAAGAGAAGTGTTTATGATGGTGGGAGGCAGTTCACATCTCAACAACAGTTCTGGGAGGCTATTCTGTCCTCGTGCAAAGCTGTTCCAGCAGATACTATCCAAAAACTGACGTGAGAAAGCCTTTTTCAACAAGGGGTCGTATGTTCAGATGTGATTTCACTTGTGATGTTTTGATTTACATAGTGCTTGATTTTAGTTACATTTCAGTCAGGCATGACTCGCTAGTGTTTATAATTTCACACTTAACCTTTTTTTTTCTTTAGGACAATAGCATGTGTGGAAACTCAATTGTGAGTAATAATTTGAAACATGCATTTTGGGTGCAGTTGTGATTTTTTTTTAAATGTACTATTATCATAGGAGGTTCATTCAAAAACATTTGAATCATACTCTAATGGTTGGTGACTAGGAAATCATGATGACTGCCATTCATATAGATAATTTTGAAATCTGAGAAAATTTGATTTGCATAATAATTTGGAACACAGTGTAGTTTAGTGTTAGTGTAATTTAATATCGGTCCAACAGCACATCCTATGAAAGGAATAAAAACGCATATGAAAACCAAGACAAACCAATATACAGTAAAGCTTTTCCAACGGTTTTCACAAAGGGTGATTACAATACAGCTCTTGGAAGATTTGAATTTAGCCTGAGCATCACTTGTGCCTAATGGTGAACTGTCCTTACAGTAGCCCTGACTGTAACTTACCTTTGAGACCGTATCCATGCATAGTGTGTTTCCTGGTTTTGCAACCTCAGTTATATAGTTTTACCTTCTTACCTTAACTGAACATTACATACTTTATTGTAAATTATTATTCACTTATTGGAAGGAAAGCTCAGTGTCCTGGATTTTGGTTTGCTCTCTGTCAGCACCATTTGAAATTGATAACAGAACACTTTGTTAATAGAGATAGATAGATCACACTTTTGTGTCTAAGCAATTCATAATTTTATATATTTATAAAAAAAATTAGTTATTTTTTCTTTTTTTTTCTTTTTTCATTTTTCTGTTTTTAAAAATGTAGCATTTTAATCAAAGTATAACTAGCTATAAGCACATATAAAATATCAAGCCAAAAATGTGGTCATCAAATACTTTTCATCAAATACAAAAAATACTACTTTTTCTTCTAACCCTTTCTTATTTTATAGATTATGTCTTTGCGCCCCCTTGAGGTAAGAATAGTACTGCCCGCTTTAACTGCTGACCTCTGTCTATCGATCAGCAGCAACACTTCACTTACATTAAAGACATTACACAAACAATGAAGAGTCATGATGTGTATCAAATAGACAGAGTGAGAAGAAACATTTCAGGAACATTGTTTGCTACTTCACTGTGCGTGCAAATGCAGTCTCATCTGTTGAGAAGACAATCGTGTTGCCTTTCTGGACACTGATGGACATCCTGAAACCTCAATTACTGCAGATAGGCTCACTTCTTGATGTTTTTATTAAGTAATTTAATTTATTTGTAAGTTTTTTAGTTTACTGCTATGATAAAATTCACTAAATAAATCAACTTAAAATAATATATATATATAATTTTATATATTCTTGCGAACAATAAATTAAAAAACTATTTGTGTCTGTTTTGAAACAATAAAACAAAAAGGAAAAAAAAAAGATATTTACTTAAATTTAAATTGAGGGAATTGAGGATATGTTAAAACCTTGTGGAAACAAAATATCAGTCTCAGTCTGGCATTCACACTCTGCCTCTACAGAACCATAGCATCACGAATCACTCACCCATGCAGTTAGATTGGCCTTTTTCTCTTCCCTGATGTAAAAGTTCAGGTAATGATAATTTGTTTCTTTCTTTCTTGTGTTTTTTTTTTTTTTTGAAGGACAGATAAAATCAAGGGTTGGTAAAGAGGACCCCAAACAAATAAATACATGTGTTTACACAGTGAAAAGTTCTGCAAACCTCCTGCGCTCAATAAAAATGTGAAAAAAACAGTCTGTGGTATCCTGCAAAATGGGCACTGATTTGCAACATTATGAGAAAAAAAAAAACAGAAAAAAGCATAAGTCCAAGTGCAGATTTGAAGCACATGCTGCAGTAGCCAGATGGACTGTGACATTGACTTCCCTTTTCTTATTCCAATATTCAAATTCTTTTGGTTTCACATTAAAGGAACAAAGAAACCTACTACAGCTCAAAAAGAAAGGATCAAAGCAAAGGTTCTTATTTACAAAGGGAAAAACAAAGATTTTTTTTCCCACAATTCTATACATGTCTGAAAATATAAGTGTTTGTGTAATATTTACCCACATGCATATGTGTGTATTTTACCTGTGTAGAACAAATGACAACTTACGGAAAAGCAGCAGTGGTCAAGGAAAACAACCCATAATGCCAATACTGTGAGATGCCAGACAGGTAATTTCAGTGACTCAGCTCATGTCTATCCAGTCAATGCTAATGGGATTTCAATATTTTTTACACTTACACTTAACACTTTTACACTTAACATCAGTGTTTAACATTTTACAGTTTTTCCAACAAGTTGGGAATTATCCTTAGTGTGTAAAGTAAATAAAATGTTTGATTTGCTTAATTACTGGGTAGCTAAAAGATAACCATATTTATGTTTATACATTGTGATGGAATTATTAATAAGAGAAAGGAGAACATTACAATTTCTTATCGTGACTTGATGCTGATACAAGACACAGTCTCTAAATTAGTGACATGCATTTAGTGCCCTGGCTACTCAAAAATTTAATTCCTTCCTCAGCCAGTGCTTTTTTAAAGGGCAGAGCTTCTCGGCTTACGCCATTAAGTTGCCAATGCAGTTTGACATTCAGCATTATTGTGGATGGCAATGAAAAACACCTGCAACACAATGTAATTTGTAACAAAGTAGTGAAATTGAACTCTTTGTAAAGTAGAAGGTTAGGTTTTGGTGAATAAAATGCAATTTCTTTTTATAATGTTGTCATTGGTCCATGTTATAATTGATGTTTTCTGTAATATATTGGAGTGACTGTGGTAATGTGCTTTATATAGACTGTAGCCAGTGGATTTACAATACAGTGCATCGTGTTGGTGGATTGCAAAAAGTGTCAATAAATGCTTTCTTAAATGGTGTTGTTGCCACAGCAAATCAACATTTTCCATCTCACCATGCACTCTGTATCTTCTACTCTGACTTCAACATTCATCTCCTCCAGCTCTACTTCTCCCTCACTGTAGTGTCTGTAATCTTTATTTTACGGGGGTTGTTTTTGTAAAACCAAGGATGTTGGCCATTTGTATTTTATTTGTATCTCAGTTGGTCTATCATAAACGGGCCAGCCAATTGGTCATTGTCCAATCATACGTCAATTGAACCAACCAAAACAACGAATAATGGCAGCGTGCTGGCCAATTGTAGATGGGGGAGCAGTTACCGAGTCACTCCTCCATAGTCCGGTCCCTGACGTATAACGAAATATATCCAAAAAATATGTTAAGATATTAAATGAAGACGCGAACGAAATGCACCAAAGTGACGTCATGATTGATAACAACAATGTCACTGAGGTTCAAATTGACAATGCAGCAGCTAGGAACAGCAACAGGCAGTTTGAAAAAGTCCGGCCGAAAAATTATCATGCCGTTTAATTTGTTTCTGAAACTGTATTTTGACAATGTAGTTTCATTAAAGCAATTTTTTTAGATTAGAATTAAATTTAAATATGCGCATAATTCTGCCAGAACATCAGTTTGTTAGTTTCATAATTTTACGCGTTAACTTGGATAGACCCTCATGCATATTTAAGAGGAAATTGGATGCAGAAGAAAGGATGTTCTAGGACAATACGACTTTTCCGATGCTCGTGAACACACCACAGCGTCTACGTTATGGAGTGTGGACCCCGCCCCATTCTCCTGCCTTAACCACCCTAGTTTCAGACTGTTGAATTGGACGAAAAGTAAAGCAATGAAGGTAACCCGGTGGGTTGCACAGCTTTGAATTAGTCACCCGACGTCTTCGTTACTGTGACAAATGGTTTAACACATTTACTCTTTATACCGTTAAACAACCTTTTTCAAAAGGGTTAGGTTTATCAACTACAGATTGGCAGAGCGTGAGCCATAGTCGACCAAACGGCTAAAATTAGTGGTACGTTTACCCAATCAATTTTAATACCTGAAGGTGTGTGCTATAAAACGAGGCGGTCTCGCGGTATCTTCGACTTCTGAGTTATAGTTGTGAATGGATGAGCCTGTGAAAAGGTAAACGCAAGTTCGGTGTCAAGAATTTGAAACGTTAGTTAGTGCTAAAACATACATTTCTAACCGTCGTGGTTGTATTTAAAACACTTGACGCACAGGTTTGCGTTAATAATTGAAAACGGTTCGGTGACCTAGAGCGCCATCTTTACGTTTGCCCCATGTAGTCATTAAGCGTAATGTTGTTTGACAAATGAGTAGAAACAAAAGTTCATGTCATTGGCTTTAGTCAATAAGCTAACGATCGTCGTCGCGCAAAGCTGTTCCCAGTATGAAGTAATATATTTTAATTGGTTCGATATGATTTATAAGTTCGTTGAAAAAAAACGCCGTCGTTAACTATTGTATGGGTTAACCGCTGGAATCCTTGCACTGTTAGCCAAGAAAAATATTTGCACAGCTTCGTATATGCGAGCTGTTTTCGTATTAAGAATCAATTTGAAAACCAATCATTGTTTAGCGTTTATATAATGCTTGAAACAGTCCATGTGACTTTTTACGTGTACATTGCTTAAAATCATGAAACTACTTTATTGTATTTACCGTTGAGTAAAAAATTGGCCAAGTTGGGTTCATAAAAAGAATTAACACATGATGGAAGAACAACTTTTATGTTACACAACCACACATTATTTTGTTCCAAAACAAAAAGCACAAAGAATCGCGACGAACTTTATATCAAAGCTATACATGATCTTATCCATGTGATAATAAACAGACACGACATCTTACAAGTAAATTAAAGTTCTACTGCTGAAAAACGGCTCAATAATGTTAGTAAATATGCACCTAATTTTCAACAATTGTCATTTTCTTTCAAAAACTACAGGCTACAAACTTGTATTACCTAGTACAGTGATAGTTCAAGATGCTGTTAAAAACAATGTACTCTTCTCCCTTCAGTTTTTACTGCTGCAATAGATAGTGAATACTGTGTTACTTACCTGGCAGTGCAAAAGTTTCCCCTTATCTCAAACCCCAGATCAGCTACAACAAAAGTGCCAATGTCTCTACCAGCCCCTTGGACACAAAGTATAACCAGAGTTTTCAGTGTTGTCTACCTCCTTGCGGATAAGTTCTATAGGTGAAGTAGTGTTAGCTGCCGGAGAGGATGTTCTTACTGACAGAAATATACATTACATATACATATATATGACAATAAAGGACTATTCTATTCTATATAACATTTTTGATGTCAAAAAGATCTATTAACTTGAAACCTGTAGGAAGTTGTTTGCAGTGTGGCTGTTGTAGTGAAATCGTGGCTGCTAGACTAGAGTAGACCCCTACTCGCTTCCTGGGGCCAGGTTATATCTACACAGAATTAATTAAAAAATACAATTCAAACTGCCCAAGGTGGGTGGAGAACTTCCAACGTTGGTGTTGTTCACTACTTAGTACTTATATATATACACAGAACCTTTGTACAGCCTACTGGTGGGGAGCAGAGACTTAAAAGGTGATGTGTGAGAAATGGGAGGAAACTTGTAAGATTGAGGTGATGATGGTGTTTTTTTAATTTAATTCCACATTACATTACACAATACATCACACTGTGTTATTTAAGGTATTTGGCTAAGGAAACAAGGGAAATATAAAAGGAGCTTATTAAGTTTCAACTTGTGAGATAAAACACCATCTGGCCAGTCAACTGCACAAGGCTTACAAAACTGGTCTATGATTAGAAAATGGCTGCTGGCAATAAGATTTATGTGCATGGGTTATTTTTCTAAAGTAAGATTCCTTTTCAAAAGTAGTTAATTTTTATAGCATGAAAAATTAATGACTAATATCTTAAAATTATTTTATAAAATAAAAAAATAAGCATTAACAAGTTGGCCAGGGTGTTCATTATTTATAAGTGCTCATTTGTTAGATGTTTTTTTTTTTGTTGTTGATTAAAAAAAATCTATATATGGTTGAGTCATGATTTTTGTTTTTATTATTATTTCTGTCTAACCCATGTATTCTTTTATTTTTTGATAGGTTGCTCGCCTTTGGAAAGCATGTAATGACTGTTCCGGTGGAGGACAATTGTCAGATGGCCATTAAACTACACAATGTGTGACGTGAACACTTTTACTTCTGTGAGCAAAAATCCTCCTCCACCAGCGGTGGTCAATCTGAAGAACCCTGGGCGTGTAACAAATCAACTACAGTATCTGGATAGTGTGGTGATTAAAGCTTTGTGGAGGCATCACTTTTCATGGCCCTTCCGTCAACCAGTTGATGCAGTGGCCCTCCATCTTCCGGTGAGTAGTTTTAAAATGTGTGTGTATGTGTATATACACATACACACAATTCATAAAATATGGAATGTGATGGTAATCAATCCAGTAGATGTACTAAGTTGTACCTATAGATGGTGTTGCCATGAAGTTTAATTCGACAGTGGTGTAGGTGATTTTTCTTTTTTTTTCTCCAATTGTTGGACATTCATTTGGGACACATCATCAGTAGTGTACGTTTGAAACAGCTTTCCAACACTAGACACACTCATTAAAGCTAGCCAGCTATAGAGTAATCCAGTTCAGGCCTGTGGGACTGTGAGCTCTATGATGTTGATGACTTTACTTGTGGGAGACCAGAGTACTAAGTGTGGTCTAAGAGTGGTGACTGCGATCTCTAGTGGGAAGATCAGTTAATTTCAATTGTCATCATGCATCTTCCAATCCCACACCATTGCTAAATCTCCAGCATTTGGTATGCTTTGAGAATATTTGGGCTTTTTTGATACTCTTGGGTGAATGTTTGTGCATTGAGGTCCGTGGCTCTCAGGGCTTTGGATTTGCTGGAATATCTTTTATTCTCGAGCGCTGCTGACATCTGCCTTAAGGTGTTTCATGGCTTATTTTGTGAATATACACAGTGTATATGAATAAATAGGGTCTCTCGTGACAGAGGTCATCTTGAGGTTTATTTTCTTGTCAATTTTCAATATTGTCAACTTAACAATTTACAAAATGTAAAACATGACTCATGGCTGTTTGAAACCAGCTTTTACTGTATCCTTAACACATCACAATTGCCTCCTTTCTGCTAAAAGTTTACACTTACTGGATATTGCTTCAATGAAAAAATCATAACCACTAACGAAGTGTTTATTTTATTGCTACTTTGAAAATGTTTTTTCCCCACATTGCTTCTTAACCCTTAGCAGAATTAATTTTGCGATTTTCTTTCAGGACTATTATACCATAATAAAGAGTCCGATGGATCTAGGTACCATTAAGAAAAGACTTCTGAATAACTATTACAATGAAGCTCATGAGTGTTTGAGAGATTTCAACACCATGTTTACCAACTGCTACATGTATAATCAGGTAAGAGTATTAATATGCACACAAATGGGAGCTTAATGTCATGTAGCGGAATGGGATGGGTCATATTGAGAACATTTTTTGACTGAATGTTTGTGTAATGCTTTTCTGTTTTATTACATTTTCTCACAACAGCCTGGGGATGACATTGTCTTTATGGCTCAGACTCTTGAAAAGCTTTTTTTGCAGAAAATTTCTCAGATGCCTAAAGATGAGTGTGAGATCACAGATTTAGAAAAAGAGCCAGTGAATCTCAGAACCGCATGTACAGGTACAGTAACAATGGTATTTGATTTCCTGATGGCAGTGTTCGTTTCTTTTAGCTTTTTAATTTTTTTCAAGCTGTTGCCATGGTGAATATTGTTTTCCATCTCACCCTGTTTTCTGCATCTTCTATTCTAAATTTAACTACCTGTATGTTCTTCCTCATTTCATCCATCAGTCTCTTCTTTGTCTCCTGCCCGGGCGCTCAATCTCTTGCAGTCTTTCACCAATGTTAATGCTTATTTTAGAAAATGTGAGGGTATGTTAAAGGAGAATGAACACTGATTTAATGTTATTTTATGATCCACATGGACGTTATGTCCTTTCCTGCAGGAGTCTTAAAGCAGAGACCAGTGGTGTCTGAAGTAGTTGTACAGCAGACGGTGACCGTCATCCCTCCTGATGTGCCTCTGTCTATGCCTTCTATGCAGTTTACAGCAGAAATTGATGCTTCAGTAAGTAGCTTGCTGATAAAAGCTGATATTTTCTTTATGTATAACATTAAATCTCTCATTAATTAATTAGGTTAGAGTCACCTGAACACTTACTTACTGCATAATTATTGCCTTTTTATCCTTTTTTCAATAATCATATTAAGAAAAGTTTGAAAAGGAAATCAAGCACCAGCAGCCTTGATGCACACTTGGCCTCATGTGCATCAAGAAAAAGTAGTGGCCGTACAATTAAAGTTCCTAAGAAAGACTTGCCAGACATTGATGAAAAGAGAGCCCGATTACCTGAACAGCTTCGGCACTGCAGCGACATCCTCAAAGAAATGTTCTCCAAGAGGCATTACACGTATGCATGGCCCTTCTATACACCTGTGGACTCAGTCGCATTGGGTTTGCATGATTATCATGACATCATAAAGCAGCCTATGGATCTGAGCACAATTAAGGTAAATAACTGTGTTTTATCACTGTTTTAAAATGTTATTAGTTGTTATCTGTTTTTCTAACACTGTGTTGCTGCCATAGAAAAAAATGGATCATCAAGAATATGCAGCTGCAGGAGAATTTGCAGCTGACATGCGAATGATGTTCTCCAACTGCTACAAGTACAATCCACCTTCACATGAAGTGGTGTACATGGCTAGAAAACTGCAGGTACACATTCATGTTTTGGCAATCTGCTTAGTAATTATGCAGTGTTTGTACTTACAATATTACAAACTGGTGTCGTCATTGTATAAAACTACCCTAACATATTTGTATGTATAAGTGAGTAAAGACTTGATAATATAGCACACATGTCAAACTTAAAGCCGGTAGGCAATATAGGGTGGATATAAAAAGTCTACATAACCTTGGTCAAAGCCACATATTTGTGATATAAAGAAAAGACACAAGCATAAATCGTTTCATAACTTTTTCGACTTTTAATATGAACCATAACATGCAGTGTGCAATTGAAAAACAAACTGAAATCTTTACTAGGGAAAAATAAAAATAACCGTCGCAGGGTCTCTCTGAGAAAGTCAGGCAAACTGTTAATCAGCCTCAGATCCGCACACATTTCAAACCAGGAAACACCCTAAGACAGAAACTGGTTCATCCCAAAGACAAGATCCCAAGACACAAGATGGACAATTGAGAATTTGAGACACAACCTTTCACCTACCTACAAAGCCCTTTTGGGAACAATACCCAAAAGATTCCACTCTCAACAGCAGGAACGAGCCACCCTTCACAGGTATCCCCAGCTCCACCCAACAGGAGGGACTTGAAACACCCCTTCCTCCTCACCCACAGGATATAACTTGTTACTCCCCACTAACAGTTAGAACGGAAGAAGCCTGAATGTCAAGTTGCCTAATTAAACTCTTTAACCTTGACCATGACCTGGATGACTGAGAATCTTCATTGACGTTAAAATAACCTTGTTGCATAAATATGCACAGCCCTCTACAACTGGGGCCATGGCTATGTTTGGATTCAACCAACTACATGCAAACTCATGTTAAAGAGAGTGAGCACACATCCATCAATATGTAAAGTCCCTCTGACTAACCCCAAATAAAACCAGCTGTTCTAGTAGATTTTTATCACATTTTTTGTAGCCACATCTTCTAGCAGAAGCCATGGTCCACAGAGAACTTTCAGAGAATCAGAGGGATCTCATTATTCAAAAGTATCAGTCAGTAGAAGGGTACAAAACAATTTAAAAGAGGTTAGATCAACCATGACACAGTGAAGAAAGTCATCAAGAAGTGGAGAAAATATAGCACAACAGCGACCTTACCAAGAACTGGACGTTGATGGGAAAAAACAAGGTAAAACTGGTCAGGAAGGCAACTAAGAGGCCGACAGCAACACTGAAGGAGTTACAGGAATATCTCAACTACTGGCTGTGTTGTACATCTGACAACAATCTCCTGTCTCCTCCTTATGTCCGGGTTGTGGGGAACGGCGTCAAGACCTCCCAGATGCATGTGGGGAAATCTGTTGTGGTCTGATGAAACAAAAGTGGAACTTTTTGGCAATAGAATGTATGTTTGGCGCAAAAACAAAACTGCTCATCACCAAAA
>JAFBJS010001121.1:12826-32165 GCA_016785265.1 Paraplagusia blochii | reverse complement strand
CAACAGATGGCAGTGGTTTAACAAACACTTTGCATCTGCCATGAAAAGCCATCTCTGCATGATTCTGAAGGGTTTTACTTATTTGTATTTTTTTTTTTCCCAATCTCTGAGATAACAACGGAGTCATTACATGGATCCTCCCCCTGCATCCTTGACCTCCCGCTGTCTCTCCGTCAGCATCAGCTGTCGGCTTTCATCTGCAGTGTGTGTTTTATTTTTTATTGTTGTTTTTTCGCCGGTTAATCTATTGCAGCAGCATCAGATCGGCATCTCGCCATGACACAACCTTAGCCTTATGTGGTGCACAGGAATGCAGAAGAAAATGTGCCGTAAACATGCAATGGAGAAAATCTGAATTTTGAGAATGAAGGAATCAATGATTAAGTATTTTTTATTGCACACCCCTGATTTTAATGGATCACTATTGGCTATTGCAAGAAGATGACGTCAAAAAAGGTGTTAACGTCGGAAGAGTGTCCATGACTGTGCATGAGGATATAAAGAGGGAGTAAATCAGAAGAGCTGGCTAACTGGCATCTTAAAAGACATCATCGATGAGTCACCCACTAATTTCACAGTCACCCTACGTCCAACAGCTCATGTTCTGACCATCAAGTTAGGCTGCATCTATCAACTCACAATGCCTCCATCAACCCATGCTGCATCTATACAGTCACGATGTGTCAGTCAAGTCACGCTACGACCATCAAGGCATGCTGCATCCTCCTGGACATGTTACGAGTGTGTCAACTCACACTGAACCATAAAGTCAGACTATGTCCTTTGTGTCAATCTTCTTCTTCTCCTTCTCAGGGGTTGCTACAGCGAGTCCGCAATTTCCATCTCACCCTGTCCTCTGTATCCTTAACTTTAACTTCAACTACCTCCATGTCCTCCCTCACTGTCTATCCTTGTCACGCCTAAAGAGAACCTGACCATCTTTAACTTTGTCCTCTGTCTTCTACCCATTCCTAGAGTCTCTCCCTTCACCTTAGCTGACTCTCTTCTACCACAAATTACTGAGACTGTGGACTACTTACTCGTCCACAGTCTCCACTGGTCTGAAAAGTTGAGCCAAAGTATCTAAACTCCTCCACCTTCTCCACCTCTGCTCCTTGTAACCTCACCATTCCAATGTTCCCCTTTTCATTCACACACATGTACTCTATCTTGCTACGACTGACCTTCATTCCTCTTCTCTCTAGTCCAAACCTCCACCTCTCTAGGTCCTCTCCTAGCTGTTGCCTACTCTCATTGCAGATCACAAACATCATCTGCAAACATCATCGTCCTTGGAGACTCCTGTCTGACCTCATTTGTCAATCTGTCCATCACCAGAGCAAACAAAAAGGAGCTCAGGGCTTATCCTTTATGCAGTCCCACCTCCACCTTAAAGTCTTCCGTCCTTCCAACAGCAACCTTCCCCACCGTTGTACTGTTCTCATAGACCAGTCCTGCACCGGTCCAACATTCTTCTCTGCCACTCCTGACTTCCTCATACAAAACCACAAGGAGGTAGATCATGAAGAGAAGAGGCCCCAGGACAGATCCCTGAGGTACACCTGTAGTGACTGGGGTGATAGACACAACGAAATCAAAGTGCGGCCTGTGAGGTCAGAACGACACTAGCTAAGGGGAGTGTGGAAAGGTCAAGCAAGAGAGTTGGCTGATGACAATTGGGTCTGTAATAATATCAAGTCATATAATGACCATCAAGTCACCCTATGACCATCAAGTCATGCTAAGGACATGGAGTTATGTTGAGACCATTTCTCTTCTTGTTACAAAACGTCAGGGTCTAAACTTTTCACTGAATTTACAGTTGTCATGGTTACTGATGTTCTGACCACGGTTCCTCTTGGCCTTATTTTGGTAAAAGGGCTTTTACTGCTGGTTTTCTCCAGGTGTGTTTCCCTTGTGGCACTTCAGCTCCCTCTTTGGCTAATGGGGATCAGGAATTGCCCCGTGACACCACTTTTGTCAGGCTTTTCAACCCTCTGTAGCGTTCTGACACAATCTGCAAAGCAATCGCTTGGAGCTTTTGTTCTTGTTAAGTCTCATTTCAGCTGTCTTTCACTCTTTATTGCAAATGTGTGTGATTTCTAAAACAGTCTCTTGAAAATGGAGTAAGGACAATTTCCCAGTGTCTCTTGTGCAGATGTAGCATTACTTAGGTAACACAATAAATCAGTTTAAACTCAGTAAAAAGAAAAAAGAAGGAAGAAAATGCAACTCTTTTACTTATCATGGTGGGCGATTGTGAAAACAAAAGCATGTTCGTTCTTCCAATTATGGGGACAGCACGTATGTCTTCATCAGGAGGTCCCCTGAAGAGAAGGTGTCAAACAGAAAGGAAGTGGCTGTCCCCCCCCCCACTGAGTTTAAATGGGTGCAGAGGTTGGTGTTTTTGATGGATTGTATGTGGATTTCTGGAAGCAACAAGGATTTGGGAATAGAGGTTCTAAGCAGTACTTGGAGGACGTCACTACATACGTGACAAATAAAGGTCCTTGAGTCCTGCTGCTGCTGCTCTCTTCCTGTCAGTCATAAAAATGAGACTCTCCGGGGTATCATGGTATAGTTCTTGCTCTGCTATTGACCAGATGCTGTTGATTTAACCTCACTGAGACACAAACAGACAGAAAACCCAGATGGTCTGCAAATGACCCGGAGTTTATCTGTGTACGGTAATAAACTGTACACACACACACACACACACACACACACACACACACACACAAGTGTTACACAAGTCATTTCAGTTAATTAAGAGAAGAGGAAACAACCGACTGTCAGTAGGGAAAATTCTCCAATTAAAAATTCAAAGTTGTAATCTTATTTTTTTTTGTTTGTTTATGTTGTTTTCCACACATACAGTGGCCTAGAGAGTCAGAAATGAACATTTGCACAAAAAAAAAGAAAAAACAAGTTCATGTTGAGGTTGACTGTGAAACTTTAATGACCAATATTCAACAGAACAGAACCCTGGTCTTGTTACATTTGTTGTTTGTTCCTTCGTCAGAAGTGAATATTTAGAGCGAAGGTGACCAGTCCAGCAACTCTGTGTTCATTTCAGGAGTTGAAGTTAAAATGAGTTAGGCTTTGATCCCAGTGGCAGAACTGTCCCATGAATCAAATTTATGTTGTAATTTCACTGAGAGCTGATTCTGGATCAGCTGCACCCAGGAGGGAAGAACCGCCCTCAGAAATATGGCCTTTCATTTGGTAAAAGCTCACATTTCTTTTGCAGCCTGATAGACAAAAAGATTTGTTTAACCTGCCCCGAAAAGAAGAAAGTGTATGCTGACCACATCACGCCGATTTTTTTTTTTTTTTTTTTGGAAAAATTGGTCAAGAAAAAAGTAGGCAAAAATGGCAAGGATGTAAAAAATCTCCAGGAAACTGTAAGGAGACAGGAACAAAAAAATCAATAAAAAAGATCAGAAACATCTTAAGGTTCAAAGGATTGCTTTATGTCGGAGAGGAGGATTTTTTTTTCTAATGTAGAAGTCCTTTCATGGCTCAGGCAGTTTGTCTTTTTTTCTAATTTCTTGGTCACGTGATCCCAGTCAGAGATGTTCATCTGACAGTTGTAGCTTCTTAAAAGTCCTTTGACTGAATTTAAGAGCATTTAAATTTTTATAGCGGCCTCTAAAGGCCAGGCTGAATTATTGAAAAGGTACATCAGAAGTTTCTGAGATGGAGGAAGGCTGATCTGTAAGTCTGACGTCAGACTGTAGTCATGACGACCAGGATGAGGCCGATGGAGATGAGGATGAAGGAGATAAGGATGTAAATTGCAGCGAGGGCGATGATAAAGTTGATGGAGGCAATGACAGAAATAAGGGAATGGAAATGAAGAACACCATGATGTTGGAGAAGAAAGGATGAAGATGATGGGGATAACAACATAGATGACCATTTTGTACATTTTTTTGTAAATCGGTTGGAAAAAAAAATGGAGATGATGCACGTGACTTCTTCTGTATCTTCTACTCTAACTCCAACTACCATGTCCTCCCTCACTGCATCCATAAATGTCCTCTTTGTCTCATGCTTCTACCAATGTATCCGCTGTCCCTCCTCTGAACATGTCCAAACCATCTGAATCTGGCTTCTCTAGCTTTTTCTTCAAACCTTCCTGTCTGTGTTGTCCCTCTCATCACCTCATTCCTGATCCTGTCCATCCTTGTCCCTCCTAAAGAGGATCTCAGACGTAATATTTGAGTAAATGCTCCAGCATAAACTCTGTTGTTCTATCTAGATGTGTCTTATTTTCTGACTTTTTTACTTTACTCAAAAAAGCTAAGAATGTAGGTTTTTTTTTTGTTTGTAGAAAAATATTTAGATAAAAAAAAAAGAGAGAAAGACACAAATCCATCTGAATCTTGAACTCTCTTAAAAAAGGTGTACCACAGATTCAGTCCTGATCTGGAGCCCAGTTGAAACTTCCATCAAGTGACACAGCATCTCCGCAGACTTCTAACACTTCTGTCGCCTTCTTTGAACTTTCGGTGGGAAATTGAATTTGTGTTTCATATTTTTTGTTGTTGTTGCTGAGGTCACTGAACGGTCATGCAGTGACCTTTGTGAGCTTTGGAGGGAAGTTAAGGCGAGTAGCTCTGACATAAATGTCAGGAGTAAGATTTAAAAAAAAAACCAAACTCATCCGTCACAGGTTTTCATGTGTGCACTTTTATTTCAAAGTAAAGGTCGTTTTTTACTCTGCACTAATTTGATTTGTTGTCCTTTTAATTACTGACTTGCAGACGCATTGGGCAGAACAATGGTATCTGTAACAGTAGCACCAGCAGCATAACAAGTAACAGAAACGTTAATAAAGGAGTAGCATAAAGACCAGGAATGGCAACTGCAGTGATACCAGGTGCTGTATCAGCTTTAGTAACAGCATTTTAATTGCAGTAACAATTTCACTAATACAACTGTGACGATCTGGATTAGTAAACATTACAGCAGTGACAAACACAGCAAATGCCCTGGTCTCAGGACTGATGAAGACCACTGTGACTACGTCCTCCCAGGCCACAGACACTACCTATTCTAAGGACTGAAGACTACAGTGGAGTCTACCTGGTCTCAGGACTGATGAAGACCACTGCGACTACCTCCTCTCAGGCCTCAGAGTCTACCCATTCTAAGGACTGATGAAGACCACAGAGTCTACCTATTCCAAGGACTGAAGACTACAGTGAAGTCTACCTGGTCTGAGGACTGATGAAGACTACAGTGTCCACCTGATCTCATGTCTAATGAAGACCTCAGAGTCCACCTGGTCTAAGAACTGAAGACAGCAGTGTGGTCTACCTGGTGTTAGGACTGATGAAGACCATGGAGTCTACCTGTTCTAAGAACTTAAGACTACAGTGGAGTCCACCCGGGGTTAGGAATGATGAAGACTATAGAGTCTACCTGGTCATAGGAATGACGGAAATCATTGAGTCTACCTGGCCCCATGACTATTGAAAACCACAGAGTCTACATGTTCTAAGGACTGAATACTACAGTGGAGTCTACCTGGTGTTAGGACTGATGAGAACTATAGACTTGACCTGGTCAGAGGGCTGATGAAGACCATGGAGTCTACCTGGTCTAAGAACTGAAGACTACAGTGGAGCCTACCTGGTGTTAGGACTGATGCAGACCATGGAGTCTACCTGTTCTAAAGACTGAAGACCACAGTGGAGTCTACCTGGTCTTAGGACTGATAAAGACCATAGGGTCTACCTGGTTTCAGGACCTCAGCATCATGTCTGGACTGGCATCTCTATAAATCCTTGTTTTGCAGGAGCTGTGGTTCAGCACTGATCTTAGGCCACATTATTGTCCAGATGGAGAGCCCCATTACTTTTAACACTGACCTTAGATCAGTACAAGAACTCAGTTTGGTTCATTTGTCACGAGAGCCCAATATTTTTTTCGCCCCAATTATCAGAACCCTTTCTTAACTCCCAGTACAAAATGGACCGTTGAATGTGGGTTGAGGAAGAGCAGAGCTTTCTTCATCTCCTCCACTTTTTATTAGTAGATTTTATAGCTTTGTTCGCTTGCCGTCAGTCCAGGAGACCAGACTCTGCTGACTCAGGGTCTGCTGAGTCATGTTTATCACCCTACAGTTATGTCCCTCGGGTTGGACCACTGTCAAATGTCCAGTAAAAAAGATGAGGCTTTGTTTACATTTTTTTTTTTTTTTTTTAACAGCATTTAATTTGACACCAAAATAAACCTGAGACAGTTCAGTCTAGTACACTTTTTTTCTTTTATTGAATTATGTATTTGTTTCATTTCTGCAGAATTTTTATTTTTTTTTTCTTTTTTTGTCAAATGTCCAGTAAAAGAGATGAGGCTTTGTTTACATTTTTTTTTTTTTTTTTTTTTTAATCCACAGCATTTAATTTGACACCAAAATAAACCGGAGACAGTTCAGTCCAGTCCACTTTATATATATATTTTTTTTATTGAATTATGTATTTGTTTCATTTCTGCAGAATTATTTTTTTTTTTTTTTACAGAATGCATCTTTGTTTTTTTTTGTTTTTTTGTCAGTGATGCTCTGGGGCAGCTTTGCCGCCGCTGGCACTGGGAAGCTGCGGCATGTGGAGGGTATGAGGGATTCAGTCAAGTATCAGGGAATCTTAGATAAAAATGTTATGCCCTCTGTGAGGAAGCTGATGCGTGGGCGTCATTGGACCTTGCAATAGGACAATGACTCCGAGCATACACACAGAAGAAGTAATGGAATATTCTGGAGTGGACGTAGACAGTCACCTGGTTTGAACCCCGATGAGAATATATGGTGTGACTGAACGAAGGCTGTTACAGAACGCACACCCAAGTATAGTGAACTGGAGGCCATTGTCCATAACAATTGGCTAGGAATTATCAGGGACACTGTCTAAGACTTGTGTTAGCGTAGAAAGCGCTGTTTACAAATAAGCAGAGCAGGACACACTTCTCCGTCTCGGGGGATTTATTGTACAGTGGTGTCTCAGCTTTCGAAAATAATCCATTCCAGGTTGGTGGTCGAGGTCTGAAAAAATTTTTGCCATAAGAAATAATGGAAAACTCATTAATCCGTTCTGGCCCATATGACCACTTTTTTACCCAAATGTGTATCTAACCAGCAATTTAGTCCAAAACATGTAGATGTATATTTAATATCTTATTGTCCTCCTTCGTAATGTACGTATTGGCCGGCATTTTATTCCAAAAAAGACCGGTCTCATCACAATTAAAAACAGCCATTATGCACCGGGCGAACTTTATCACGTATTTTTCGGTAGCCCTTTTGGTCCGAACTTGCCGCCTCTCCATGTCTAGTCACACGATAGAGACCAGTTCTCTGCTTAAACTTTTCAAACCAGCCACGAGTGGCTTTAAAAAGTAAAGTCCTTTTCATCACTTTCAACATTCCCCTCACTGCTCGTGCTCGAGCCCTTTCACTGATCAACGCTTCCGTGATGCTGTTTCCAGCCAACTCTTTTTCCTTAGTAAAGATAAGCAGCAATTATTCCATTTCATCTAATATCTTGAATTGAGTTGAATTCTGAAGGAGAAAGAACGCACACGGTTTGGCTTGACCCGAATGCTCTCTCGGCTTGACTCGGGCTGGTTGAAAGCTGAAATTCGGTCGAAAGTAGAGGCACATTTTTTTTCAAAAATTTCGGTCGAGTGTCAAGTTGGTCGAGGGCTGAGGTGTTCGACAGCTGAGGCACCACTGTATTATAAAGGTTTCTGACTTCAGCAAGTCCAACAACGAATCTCATCTACAGTCTCGCAAACAAATCCCAAATGCTGATACAAACATGTTCTTTTTATACACTCACATCAACCTGCTAACATCAATTCCCAAAACATTCACCAATTCTTGGAAACCATGAGCCCATGCCAAATCATGTCCATAACAAAAGGATGTCTCATCAGACACAGGTCGCAGTGACCTGGCTACGTCCACTTGCTGTTATTCTAACTGAATGTCCAGGCCTGCAGTGCACAATATCATGTCCTGTTTCACATCCTGTCAACATTTAATACACACCCTCCAACATTGTTGATTATTTCTATCTGCATGAGGTCATAACAGCAAAATTGAACTTAAATACTGAATATACTTCTCCCAAAGGGGTTAAATAATCATTATACTGCAGTAGCTGGTAAAAGTAACCTTTTGTGTTGTATATGGATCCCAACCCCCGCAATATTATGAATATTGAACTACTTAAACAGGTCAGGTTTAATTTTTCTATTGCAAACAGCCAATAATCCTCATATGCAGAAGTGAACTGGGGTCCTCAAGAATTCGGAATCCCCAACCCACATATCTTGCAGTGGGTTCACCATCAACAGTAAGGTGATTTGGGTGGCGGTCATGGAGGATGCTCAACGGATAAGCAGATTAAGATGAATGAATATACAATGGGATTGTGTAAATGTGATTAAAACTGTAAAAAAGAGGGAAAAGGAACACACACAGGAAGTGAATTGTGAAAAGGAACCATGATAGAAACAGCACCATGAACAGGAATAAACAGGAAGAAGAAAATATCAACAGAAACAGGAATAGGACCAGGAACATAACCAGACATAAGGCTTTAAACGTGGTTAGTGATGGGAACCAGAATGGGAATTGTACCATGAACAAGCACAGGACATTTAACTGGTATGTTATGAATGGGAATCAAAAGTATAAAAAGGAACAAGAATAGGAGCGTAAATATAAACAGGAACACATTTTTAAACAGGTGAATGGGAATCGGAATAGGGAAAAGAAACAGTTTTACTTCTACTTTCATCCCTAAAGTTACCTCAACACTTGCAACACCATGAAATGGAGGAGGTTGATCTTCACCTCCTGCAGGAGTGACACTCCTGCAGGAGTGACACTCCTTCACCTCAGCATCTTCTCACGTCACCTTGGAGAAAAAGTTTGGGTCCACATCCAGTCAAACTTTAAAAAGGCTGGAGCAGGTTCCATTAATAAGCTGTCGGCTTGTCCGCTGCTCCACAGACGTGAGCTGCCCTGGGTTTCATTTCTGATGACTTTAATTCCTCACCTGCTGACGACGTGAGTGTGTGTGTGGCTGCGCGTGTGATTGACAGTTTGTCTACACAGCAGACCTCAGAGACCTTACACACATTTTTCAATTTAACTTAAATCAATCATGTTAATGTTTCTCCCACACAACTGAATATTTGTGATCATTTTACCTTCAGTCAAACGGACCTGAACATCACAAAGCAGGAATTTCAGTTTAAGCGTAGTATTAATAAAATCCATTTTAATGAAGGGTTTTCAAGTCCAGAGCAGCAGAGGAGGAGGATCCAGACAAACCTGTTGGTGGAGTTAAAATTGCAGCGTGACAGTCACTACTCCGCCGAGAGGATTTTCACTGGAGAAGCTCTTCATCAAAAAGCAACCGTAGAGAATCTTCCAGAGGAATTAGAGCCTGATGTGTTTAATGCGAGCGCCGTCCTCAACAAAAGGACAAGAGGCTGTTGAAATTTACATCGCAGCCGCAAATGGAGGCTCGGCTCCACGGGCGCCGCTAATGTGCAGGCGTGCACGCCGCGTGCGCGAGAACAAACAGGCCCACGCCAACGTCTGTAAAAAAACGAGGCGTTCAATCAGAAATGATCCCATTGGTTCACAGCCTGAGGTTGGACTCTTTGGCTTTTTGACTCTTTAATCTGCTGCAGGGCTCCTGCTGTGTCTGCAACCAACCTACAGGGGGCATGAAAACAGACTCACAAACTAAGCCTATGAGTTGTTTCACGAACAGCATTTGAATAAAAATTTACTCTCAGTATAAATATATATATAAATGTATAACCATCCATTCATCTTTGTCCAATTATCCGTCACCCTGTCGTGGGGGCAGCAGCTTCTACGGCCTCCACCTAAATCAGATTGCATCGTACCAGCTCCTCATGAACTTTACTGCAGATGGTGAGTCCACTGGAAAGAGACAACCAACCCCAACTGGATTGGACCTTGCCCAGGGGTTGAACCCTGGAGTTAAACATCCATAACAGAGACATTGACTCCGGTTCAAAGTGTCACGGATCTCTGAAGTTCAATTTACAAATGTTCACATTAGTTTTCATTAATTTACTTTTGTCTCCACCGTCCTTCAGTCCATCAGTACCTTCTGTGTTGGATTTAGTTTTTTTTTTCTTCTTGAGTTTTTGAGGTTTATTCCGCCCATAAACTTCTGTGAGTGCAGAGCACAGTAACCATGGTGACTTCATCTCAAAGCCCGGCTGTTGCCATGACAGAACAGAGATTTCAATTTCATAAACCTGAAGCTGGGGATAGAAGATGAATCATCAACGTTTAGCTTCCGCAAAGGAGAATCAGAGGGGGATCACCTTGGTGTGGACTTCAAAACAGAACAGGGGACCAGACGTGGATCTACACCCTGAGACCTCAGTTTGCTGGGAGTCGGTGGATCCACTGGAAACTCCGGATCATTTTAAATGTCAGAGGAAAATCCAGCTCTTCTTCAGATTAACTAAATTAAAAACACTGCTCCATTGTTCTGTAGGTATAACAATCTCCATCTGTAGATGTTCTCAGAGTTCTAGGAGTTTGTACCTTTGAACAAGACCAGGACCAGATCCATCATCTGAAAACGTAGGACAGATGTGTCCTACGTTTCAACCCGGTTCATGACTCCACCTTCAAAATCCGACAAAATGTGGGGAAATCAGTGTGTTGGTATTTCAAAACACCAACTCCAAAACCACCGGGTCAAGTCAGGGGAGATTAAAGTTGTCTTCCACCAACATGTGTGGCTTCACCTGCAGTGCAGAGCATTTGAAAATGATTTTTTTTTTTTACTACTTGTGACTGAGGTGATCTTGTGCTAATGCTGCTCTGTGATTGGTCAGAGGCCGAGCCACGACCGGGACCTGCCTTCGAGAAAGGCTCTGGGTTCATTCAGATAAGACGTGCATGTTGCTGAAGCACGGCATGAAAAAAACACTGATTCCCAATGGGGAATCACTGACACACACACACATGCATACACACACAGAGAGCTTATCAGGACAGGACAGCCTGCCTGGACAGGTTAAAGCTAAAACCTATCTGACACAACATTCTCCCCAACGTGGGAACCCACACATGAGCCGAAATGACATCAGCTCCGTATATTTATGAGCTGCAGATTTACTGACATTTACATTAAGAATATAAATGGGTTTTTCAGTTACCTATTACCAATGTTGGGCAAAAGTAACTTATTACTTTATTAGTTACTGCTCTGAAAAAGTAACTAGTTACGTTACTAGTTACTAACTTATATTGGTAGTTACTTAGTGGTGATGGAATAAAAACAAATTAGATGTTAAGACATTTCGACAGGCATCTTTACTGTAACCTCAACTTGCCACTTGCCGTCGTCTTGCTCCTGTGTGTGCTGCTGTACCGTGTTGCGTGTGTGTGAGAGACTTTTTATTTCCCTATAAGGCAAGAAGACCCGACCAGGTCTCTTTTTGATTGGCTTATTCTGAAACATTAACCTACGTCAACCAATCAATGCTCCTTTTCAACGGTTTAGTGCAGTGTGATTTGGGTAGCAGTCGTGAAGACTGTTACCCCTGCAACGTGGTAATGGACAGGAGGAGACAAGGTAAGATTCAATTACATGATTACGTTACAGTTACAATATAATTTCATTAGATTAGAAAATCTTCTTAATCTGAAACTGCATGACTTTTTATATTGGTTTAGGGTTATTATGGGGACCTGGGTTACAGAGAACCCCTACAAATTATTATATATCATTGTTTTTTTGTTTTTTTGGAATCCGTTCCCGGACCAGATACAGAGTTCATACTGTAATTATGATAATCCCATAGCTGTTTAGATTAAAATGAAAATAGATGACAGCAATGAAATGAATGCAAAATAAACGATGCATGATGTATTTTAGAATTTATGGCCTAATTTAAGGCGTAACGTCAGTAGATTAAAATGGAGCATGTAATGAGATCAGGGACTGTCGAAATACTTTGGCCCAAAGCTCGTGGATTTAAGGAGGCTCCTCGGGAAGTGCACCAAAACTGTGCCGACCGGCCTGATCTTTAACACGTCCCCTCAGGATGCTTCTGCAGGTTAGGATAATGTCTCATGTTTGGAGCTGGATGAGATTCCATTGGGTACAGCAGGTGTTTGGTTCTGATACCTGTCTGACACATGAAGCAAAAGATGAAATGACTGTGCAATTCATATACACACACACACACACACACACCAAAGTGATGAAAGAGTCAGTTTCAGCTGGAAATGTCTCCAGTTTAGTTTCCTCACATTCAGTTCCATTTGCACTCCAGACAAACTGACGCCTGTGATATTCCTCAGCTCCGCATTCTGCTTCAACATTCTTTCCAATCTTATAGCTTCACTGACAGCTGCTCACTTCCTCTTCTTCATTGTAGCCACTGCAGCCAGAGATGTGGTGCAACAGCTCACTGTTTCCTCTTCTGGGCATTTATAGCAGAGATACTTAATAAGACATGGAGAAATGAAGCTGCATCTGATGCAGCAGTTGGTTGCACAGTTTCTTTGCCAACAGTTTCTAGGCCCGTGGATTCTTCTGGCTATG
This sequence comes from Paraplagusia blochii, assembly GCA_016785265.1. Classification (NCBI taxonomy): domain Eukaryota; kingdom Metazoa; phylum Chordata; class Actinopteri; order Pleuronectiformes; family Cynoglossidae; genus Paraplagusia; species Paraplagusia blochii. The sequence goes on along the minus strand of JAFBJS010001121.1, from coordinate 19,539 downwards.
TTTTCATTTAAAGCATCTGGATGCTGCATCATTTTGTTGGATTGTTGGAACATTATTGTCTTGTAACTTTATTAATCCCAGGAATGTCTTTTAGTAAAGTATGCCTCTGCATTTGCCCATCACCGTAGTGAGCAGAGGGCTTCTGGTTAAGCCCACTGACCATGCTCAGGGCGCCTTAGCTGTGGACGTATGGGGACCCACCCAAGTCTGCTTCCTTAACCACTAGGCCACCAGCTGCCCATAAAAATAAAAGTGAACAGTGGGCAGCTTTGAACGCCTTGGGAGCTGTGAGTGGGGACGGTGCCTTACTCAGTTGACCTCAGATGAAACTTAGCAGTTGGTGGATTTTGAACTTGAAACCCTACGCACCCCACTCAGGTTCCTTAAACACCAGGCCACCACTCCAGACTTTTTAGTCACAGCTCCGCTGGTTTCTGAGCTGATGAAATGGTACTTCCCAACACAGTAAGGTATAAGCTCCATGTCCACAGTCAGTCAGCGCGAGAGTGTCTTGTCATGTGGTACAGAGCGAATCATAGAAAGTGTCTGTCAGGGTACTTACAGGTGCCTTACAGAAATTGTCACTGGAGTTTCACCACCCAAGACTACCAGTAAATATCACACTCAATCACTGGAACCAAACCTCCCTGCTTCCAGGATACGCCACCTATCACCTCCCGCAACCCCCTAGTTGGAAAATCTGTGTAGCACTGATTCATACACTTTGTCACTCCTTCTTCATAGGTTTTGGGTGCAAATGCCTTGAATATCTTTAGGATGCATATAACAGGAGCAATAATATGCCTGGGCACACCTGACATACCTCAATGATGGTAACATCATGGCAACTGGTACATCAGCAGTAGACAATAAAATGCTCATTACCGCCAGAAGACACAAGAGACGTATCTGTTACACACTTGAGAATTAACTTGGAGCCATTAAAACGAATTGAGACCTATTTTTGTCTCACCCCAAACAACTTAGACTAGAATTAGAGTCATGGACAAGGACTTGAGTCCAAAAAAGTTTGTTTGAAAGAAAGTGGACTAAGTTGTTTAATTCCTCAACTAAGGAACTTCATCAGTTTCTGGTTGACGTTAGAGGGAACACCCTACTCCTCCAGACCTCCAGAAATGTTTATGAGCCATTTTCATGTCACATGTCCAGTGATTAATGGGAGTTGTTGTGGTCACAGCCATCTAGAGAAGACCGTTGTGGTACTAACGGATAGGTAAACGTCCTAGGATGAGGTGATCTGGTTGAATGAGAATCTGTACAGACCAAGAATTAAGTCTTGACCAAGTCTCACCTGACAGACACTTGAGACTTGGCTGAAAGTTTTGGCCAAAGACTTGAGATTTGTCTTGAAATTTTGACTAAACACTTGAAACTTAAATAAGACTCACCTCCAATTACGTAAAGTTATGAACAAAAATTTGAGGTTCAACCAAAACTCACCTAAAAGACCTTTGGAGTTAAAGATTTGAGGTGCTGACCAAAGATTTAAGACTTGGAAATGTATCAAACAACAGACACTTCAGACTTGACTGAGAGTCCTGGCCAAATACTTGAGATCTGTCTTGACGTTCTGACCAAAGACTTAACATAATTCAGTCCTACTCCCTTAAAGCTTGGGACTTACCTTAAAAACCATGACCAGCAACTTGAGACTTGGCTAATTTGACTCTGGCTTTGAGTTGCGACCAAAAACTTTTGTTTTCCTGTTTGAAGAAGATAAGCCTAGACACGATTCTGTCAATTTCAGTCAAAAACAGATCCAGATCACTGCAGTTCTTGGTCAAACACTGGCATGCATTGGCCCTTGCTTCTCCTGGGGGAATTGCATTGTGCTTTTTAGGCCGTGGCTCCTAAACACTGCTGTTTGATTCCCCACTGTTATGACATCGTCCACCACATTAGTCTCCAAGTCTGGTTGAACTCCTGAGTCTCTGCTGAAGCACAAAAAAAGTGACTCCTCTGTGATTCAGTGGCAGTTGCAGCTGAAAAGAACCGAGCAGCTTCATTCATCTTCATTCTGGGCTCTTACCTGCTACTGCTCCACCTCCTCCACCTGTGTAAACATCAGAGTAAATGTGAAGCTGGGACTTAATTTGAACGGAGTGTGAAGCTTCGTACAGAAGGCTCTGCGAGCAGAAGTGCTCGGTTTTTTTTTTGACAAACCATTTATCGTCATTTGGGTTGGGGTTGTGAAACGATTTCCTAGGCTTCAGATGATGAGAAAGATGAAGAAACCAAGTGCTGCCACGTGATTTTATTTAATGTTCCCCATATTTCGACAAAGGAGGGCAGGGGTCTTCTGATGTCATTGAATACTGGAAAAGTGGAACCTTCTAACCAAGATCGGAAATGGACAAACCGCTGCTGTTAATGATGATGGTTATGATGATGATGATGGAACCGATAGTGGCAATGGAAACTGTGAGGACGAGAATGAGGACGATCATCCTTATCCTTTAATCTCCATAACCATCTTTACAGCTGTGGTGATGATAATGATGGAAAAGAAGAAAAGATGGCAAAACCAGTATTGACATTAAAATTAAGGTAATAATGTTGATGATAACGGTAGGATGACAATGACCACTCTGAAGATGGTCATAACGTCCATGATGACTATGGTCACCAAGAGTAAGAGTGGTATTGGTGATGATGATGACAATGACCATAATAATGGCCACCATAATAATAAGTATGATGACATGATCATGACAATGGTATATTTACTATGAGAAAGGTTATGATAACATAACCATATAAATGTGATTACGATAGTGATTTTATTTTTATTTTATTTTGTAGATATTCTCAGAAAAACACATGAAACAAACAAAAAAATCTCTCTTTATTTATTGGTTCATTGAACGACAACTCCTGGACATGTGACATGACTGGAATAAGCATTTATGAAGGATTTGGGAACGTAACAACTGACGCTCACCTGCTAGACCAGTGGTTCTCAACCACAGGGACGCAGACCGGTACCGCTTTTTCAACTTTATTTACATATAGTCCCATATCATATCAACTGTTATCTCAGAGCACTTTACAAGCAAACGAGTACACAAAGACACGCAAAGACACAAAGTCAGTGATGCACTGACTGAGGAACGACTCCCAAAAAAAGGAAAAAAAAAAAACCTCAGGGACCACTAGAAGAGGGGATGCTCACCCAGGACGGACAAACAGGCAGCAAGGACACAAATTCTATTTGTCTCCACAAGTATATAGGAGGCAAAGTCCTGGGTCCAGCTCATAGACCATAGGGTTGAAGGGGAGTTGGGCCCCGATTTGGAGGGGAAAGTCCTAGGTTCATTTCAGGGCTGTGTATGGTTCTAGGGGACAGAACAGAGACTCCAGGGACATGAGGTCTGCGGCCAAACGTGTACTTCTTCTGCAAAGGAACTAAGAAGAAAGGAATAGAAGAAAGAGAGAGATTGAGAAGAGTGAGACAGGACTTTATGCACCACGAGTCCCCCAGTGTTCTTTACCTATAGTGGCATATTTAGGACCCGGACCTTTGGTCCTATAGGCCTCAAAGAAAGGTCCATGGCAGGACCTGTACGCTCCGTAGGTCAATTGGTACCGGGCCACAGAGAGAGGCTTAACTTACACTATTTCAGTATCATTCATTATTTGACGCTGAACAGTGTTTTATTTTGAAAAATGACTAAATGCACTTGTGTATGCCATGATGGATGGTTCAGAGACACTAGGAATAGGTTGAAGACAGGAGGCAGAGCTGGAGGTGGAGGAGTTAAAGATGCTGAGGTTCTCTTTAGGAGAGACAAGGATGGACAGGATCAGGAATGAGGTGATTAGAGGGACAACACGAGATGGTTTGGACATGTTCAGAGGAGGGACAGTGGATACATTGGTAGAAGAATGATCCTAGAGATGGAGCTACCAGGTAGGAGACAAAGAGGAGTTTGATGATGTAGTGAGGGAGGACATGGAGGTAGATGGAGTCCGAGAAGAAAATACAGAGGACAAGGTGAGATGGAAATTGTTGACTCGCTGTGGCAACCCCTGAAAAAGGGACAAGCTGAAAGAAGAAGGAGAAGGGGTAATTATCCGCTACACCTTAAAGATTGGTCCGTGGAAAAATTCCCAGACATGTAACCAGTCTGTGGTGCAAAAAAAAGGTTGGGGGACAGAAAGGAAAATGTCCTCATGGTGACTCTTCTTTGAGAAGCGATGAGTTTCTAACATTAGGAGCTGAAAACAAAGAGAAGAACAACATGAACTGACATGGAAGATCCAAGCCTCTCCTGGATTAATGATGTTGGTGCAGTGGCGACCCCTGTGAGTCTCAGTGTGACCAGGGTCTGAAAAAAGGGTGTCGGGTTAAAATCCTGAAACAGAGGCTCATTCCATTCTAATCCTCTTGAGTTTGGTTTAAAGCTGTGGTTTAATGAAAGCTGAGCTCATGCTGACACCAGGGACCGACCTCTGCTCAAAAATTAATGGAATGTTTCACTTCCATTACCACAGAGCTCAGACCCTCACCTAACACACACTCTCACTTACACCAGAACCTAGAAATATAGGAGGGATAACACTATTAAAACACTCTTTCTTTCATATATTGTGGAATTCTCTATTAGAATATCTCCATGAATGTTTGAAAAGTTAATAAGAAAAAAAAAAGTCCATATTGATTTTAAGGGGGTAAAAATATTCAGGGCTCCAAGAACTAATTAAATCAGTTCTTTAAATAAATCAATAAATCATAAATCTGGGACAAAAACTTTTTCTCCTGGGGATTTTTTTTTTTTTTTTTTTTGCTAACATCCGGAGGCTTCTTGACAAATCCCAAACCAAAATCCGTGTGTGGGATCCAATTCCCATGAGTGGTTTCTACTACACTCAATTTTAATATGATCCACCCTGAAGTACTGACTATGAGAACCAGCACTATTTTTATTGATGGATTTTCAATGAAGTCACCGTGACATGAACAGAGGCAGAGAAAAGAGGTGATCTCAGGTCAGGGTTTCTTTTTTTTGGCTTGGACTTTACATTAACCATTTATATACGCTTATCATAATCCAACTCATACAGTGTAGAAGCGGCGACTTTGCCTTGCATTAAAAAGGTTAAAGTTTCAAATTCCAGATCTGAATTATGATTTTCTTTAGAGAGTGGGTGTGAACGCGGTGGGAAAAAAAAAAAAAAAAAGATCTGTAACATATTGCGTGTAAATGGCAGCAATATACATGACAGAAGGACGGTGTAAAAAATCACACCTTCACCCTCGACTCTCAGGAGTGAGAACATGTTAAGGGAGCAGTGGAGAAAGAACTTTTCTTTCCAAAGAACACCTTCTCCTCCAACCAAAACCACTAACAACTTCCACCTTCTTCCTACACACTCGTGGGCCACATTGGGTCCCAGAATGAGACACAGGGGCCGAGTCAAGAGCAGAAAGATGGAACTTTTATAGGACTAAGATAAATAGCAGGTGAAACTAATGTATAAAACCTAAAATGCTGAACTTCTTATAGCCTCCCCGATGTCATCTACTGCGGAACAGCGAGTATTGCATGGGAAAGAAAGGAGTGTAAAGATAATATATATTAATCATTAAATTTGGACAAGGCTGTCGCACCTCATCTGGCCCCCGGGCCTTAGTTTGACTTCAGGGAATATTTTTCTTTATATACCCCTGCCCTAGTCTCCAGATCTGCTGCAGCCCACCTACTAGCAACCACAGACCCTCCACCCAAGAGGATTGGGGAAGCTCTCTTTACACACTACACGCCCAAAAGATGGAATGTCCTACCACAGGAAATCAGAGAGTCCCCCTCCACCTACATCTTCAAGAAAAGACGCAAAACCCACCTTTACACCCTTACCTACACCCCTCTATATATAACTACACTAGCCCTGGCAGGGCTTCTTCTGCTTGTTTGGGCATCTGGCACCACCCAAATCACAGTACACCATATTGTGAGCCTTCCTGTGGGTGGTGGGCCCACAAGAAGTTACTTGGATCGGGGCAGTGCTATGATCAGAGCACCTCAGTGGCAACCCGTCAGCGTGTGGATCCAAACCGGAAGCCCTGTGGACCCGTGTTTGGGGATGATGCCATGCCCAGTGCATTCGGCAGTTGGCGGAATCGAACCTGGAACATGTCCCCTGTCCGGTTCCTTGAGCACTAAGCCACCACTGTAACTTGATTGATCGTCAAATTTTAAATAATTTTTGGATAAAAAAAAAAAAAAGTTTGGTCAATGTAATGTAATATATTGTAAAGTAATTTGTAAAGAATGTGCTGTGAGTATACCTGGTGTAGAGGAAAACATGAAAAAAAAAAAAAGCGAATCTAATAAAAGCCTGGTGCAGAAAATGATGATGAGCATTCAGGAAAATTAATAGACACAAAAGCAATTACTGAGGTTAAGAAGGAACCAAAGAGAATTAACCTGCGGAGAATGTCAGCAGTTCATCAACAAAGGGATAGGAAACTGTCAGCTGAAAAAACAGACTTAAGGAAAAGAAAAAAAAAAAAGTAATCTTTCACACCTGAAAGCTGTCAAGGACACATACGTGCACACCTGTCTCTTATACACATCTGAAAAAAAGAAGCAATGATGTAGCTCACATTGGTGTAATGTTCAATTTGTAATGTTTGCGTTTAACTCCTTTTTAGTTTCTTTGTCTGGCCCTGTCTTTTTTATTTATATACT
>JAFBJS010001121.1:0-12766 GCA_016785265.1 Paraplagusia blochii | reverse complement strand
ACTAAAAGAAAAGAAAAAAAAAAAAGTAATCTTTCACACCTGAAAGCTGTCAAGGACACATACGTGCACACACTGTATGCACGGACAAGGGTGTGTGTTTGTCAGAAATCTCGTCCACTTGAGTTTTCTACTCTTCTTCCCGAACGGAGTGACTTTATTTCAGCAGTCACCGTGAGTCACTCTGCGCCACTGCAGAAGCTATGGAAGCGTGGCCTCAGTGAAAATGTCAGGACGTGTTTGGAGAATCAGCAGGAAGCGGCAGCCGTAAGGAAGACCTTTAGAGAAGCAGAGAGCATCTCCTGAGAGCAGACTTTCATTACTGCTGCCGCCGCCGCTGCCACAGTGATCCCTTCTTTCCTTCTCTGCTTCTTCATCTTCCTGTGTCTGTGGGTGAGGCTGAGACTGAGACTCTCCGATGGGGATTAACTTCATCACTAATCTGTAGGTGTGAAAGCACACACACACACACATGCAGGTCCACTGTGATTCTTTTCAACAGCAGATGCAGCAGAAATGCCGTTTTTGCAGGTTTGATTTTTTTTTTTTTTTTTTTTTTCTTCTCCATGAAGTAAGGTTGATAAATAAAAAACAAAAAAAAAATATCCAGGGTATTATATCCAGCTTTCCTTCACCACATTTATCAGATTTTCCTCTATCGAAAAATAATAACACGGAAAATTGCCAAGAAAATAATTTCCAAGGAAGCAAAGAAAATTTTTATTTTTTAATGTTTGTTTTTAATTAAAACCAACTTTTTTTTTTTTTTTTTCAGAACTTTGCAATGTTCTCAGGTTGTTGAACCATGATAAGGGTTCTGTGATTATTTATTAATGTCTACAGCTTCTGTATTAATATTCAAACCTTTGTTTTTTCACCTTACCCTTTCATAAGAAAGTGATCAACCTCTCAGGGGATTCTATCCTTCTGCAGTTGTAGTGGGTTGAGCAGGAATGCCACAGGTTAATCTAAAAGTCTATCTACATTTTTTTTTTATTTTGAAAAACAGGTTCAGAATAATGTAGTGATCCGTAAATATGGAAGAAAGATGGATGGATTTTCAAATTACTGCCAGTGGTGCAGAGATTTGACTGAGTGGAATAAAAGACAAATCCACTCTTTGTGCCTAAACCTTCGTTCTAACACCGCCTGCAGTCATGTCGATCCCACGGCATTCAGAAGTTCGGAGAAGAAATAAGGAGAGATTCAAAAAGTATGTAAAAACAGGTGTTAAAGGAGCGGGAAAAAAAAAAAAAAAAAACGAGAAAAGAAATAAATCAATCTGAACGGAGAAGTCTGAAGTCAGGGGAGGAGAAAATAAATGTGAATTTGTAGATTTTTTTTGTTTTGTCGGAGAAACACCTTTCTGATTTTTATTCATCTTGACTATTTCTTTTCTCCCAATTGATGTTTTGCTCTAACGTCATTAAAGTTCTGTCCTTTCGCAGACAAATGAAACAGTCGATATTTGGACATGAGCTGAGGAAGGAAACCAGAAAAGTTTCACAACGTTGCTCATGGACGATAAGGCGGCGAGAAAAGGAGACCAATTCTATGAGGGGTCGTCAGGGACATTGTTCCAGAACTACCTCTCGCACACACCGCTGAAATGTGTAGTGTGTGCTCTTACACATACAACTCCATGTGGACACACTTCAGTAATGTGTGTGTGAGAGCATGTCAGTTGTGTACGTGTGAACATGTCGGTTTTGTAAGTGGGAGAAGGTCATTATGGTGCATAAAAGCATTGCGGCAGTACATGTGAGAGCATTTCAGTTGCGTATGTGAGGGTAATTTCAGCATTGTGTATTAGTGCATTACAGTAGTATTCGTGAGAGCACCTCAGCATTATGTATGAGAACATTTCAGCAGTATATGTGACAGCTGTGTATATCAGAGCGTGTCAGTTTGTGTGTAAACAATAATTCTGAATGATGTGTCTGTATTAATAAGTACCTGTAAGTAGTGAGGGCCTTTTAGTAGTATATGTAAAAACATTTCAGTAATGTGTGTGTGTGACAGAATGTCAGTAGTGTGTATACAAGTCCGTAGTATATATGAGAGTACCGTAATTTCCGAACTGTAAGCCGCAACTTTTGTCATACAATTTCAAACCTGCGGCTTATGCATAAATGCGGCTGCCAGGGGCGCTCTAGCAGAAAAGGTAAGAGTGAGACAGGTGGTGTCGAGGAAGACGTAAGTCACACCCGCCAATAAACACCCAAGAAGTTTAACGTACGGTAACGCGTTTTGCACATGAATAAAATTAGCATAAACTGACCCTCATCATGGAAAATGCAAAAAGAAAAGCAATGTCACATGTTTCAACGTAGGCACATGCGACTATTAGTTAGGTACAGATTATTTATGTACAAAATGTTTTTTTTTTTTTTCTTTAAAAATTGGATTAGGTGCAGGATATAGTTCAGAAATAACGGTATTTCCCTTTTGTGTATTCATGCATTTCAGTGGTGTGTATCGAGCATTTAGATAGCGCATGTGAGAGTACCCTAAAAGTATATGTGAGAGCAATTTTAGTATTGTGTGTTAGTGCATTTCAGTTGTATTTGTAAGAGCACGTCAGTAGCATTTGTGATAGCATACCAATAGTACTGTATATGTGAGCACATTTCAGCAGTGTATATGAGAGCATTTTAGTAGTATTACGTAAGAGCATATCAGTAGTATGTTTCAGAACATTTCAGTAATGTGAATGTGAGAGTGTGACAGTTGTGTGTTTGAGAGCATTTTAGCAGTATATGTGAAACCTTTTAGTATTGTGTATTGTTGCATATAGTATTGTATTGTGTATGTGAGAGCATGTCAGTAGTGTGTATACGAGCATTCAGAGAGTACAGTATATGTGGGAATATGTCAGTAGTACATGTGAGAGCAATTTTAGTATTGTGTGTTAGTGCATTTCAGTAGTATTTGTAAGAGCACGTAAGTAGTATTTGTGATAGTATATCAATAGTATATGTGAGCACATTTCAGCAGTGTACATGAGAGCATTTTAGTAGTATTACGTGAGAGCGTGTCAGTAATGTGTTTTAGAACATTTCAGTAATGTAAATGTGAGAGCATGTCAGTCGTGTGTATAAGAGCAGAGTCTGTAGTATATGTGAGGACATTTCAGTATTGCATATTATTGCATATCAGTAGTATTTCTGAGAGCATGTCAGTGGTGTGTTTGAGAGCATTTTAGTAATGTCAACGTGACAGCATTTCAGAACTCCATGTGAGTAGTGTGTATGAGGGCGTTTAGGTAGTATATGTGAGAGTATTTCAGTTGTGTATGTGAGAGCATGTTAGTATTGTGTATACGAGCATTTAGATAGTATTTTGTGAGAGTACGTCAGTAGTATTTGTGGGAGCAATTTTAGTATTGTGCGTTAGTATAACTCAGTAGTATTTTGTGAGAGCACGGCAGTAGTATATGTGAAAGCATTTCAGCAGTATATGTGAGTGCATGTCAATAGTGTGTGTAAACAGTAATTCTGAATAATGTCTCTGTGTTAATAAAAAAAAAAAAAACTGGAGTTCCAGGGTGAAGACTTCCACGCTCTATAAATATACTTCCCACGGTGGGAAAATATAATATCCCTGGCTTTGTGTCTCTGTGTAAACAGAGGACGGTGAGACAAGGCAGTCAGCCACCGTCTCTCTGTGAGCTCTTACTCCAGTCCCCCCAGCTGTGAGCTACAAATGAACAATAATGGTAGAGGCCATGACACCCTGTGACCCTGGTAAAGAGGCAAACCTGGACACGTGGTGTGCGACGACTTACTGTTCCAACCTTCTACCTCAACGTTGAGCAGCACAGGTCTATGTGAAACAGGATTCTTTGGGTGCGATTGTAGAACTGGGATAACACAGCACCACATACGGTCCTGGCATATGTACTACAAGCACAAGACGGTTTAAATCAGCGGTGTCAAACTTGTGGCCCGTGGACCATTTTGCGGCCCGTGGAACGATACTTTGCGGCCCCCGACTTGATGTGAAAGTTGAATTTATGACAGTATTTTATGGATTTGTTCTCTACATTTTATTGTGAAACCGATAGTTCTCAAAACCCTGATCCACTGTCTCCTGGTTTAGTGCTGTATTACACAGAATTGATGGGAAACAGATTCTTTTTTTTTGGTATTGAAGCAACCTTTCGCTGAAATGGTATTGTGGGTGGTGGCCCTCAACTTATTTAAGGTTTAAGATGGTTGCACCAGATCTTGGTAAATGTTCTCCACCTGGATGCTCCATAGTTGTGTTATATATCAGCCATGTAAACCTAAGGGTCTTTAGTGACTCTGCTGTTTTTGCAGATATAGGGGGGAAAAAAAAAGAAGTTATGTTTAACCTGTGTCATTGACAATTTAAACATACAGGTCCTCACCTACACCCGTGAGACAACACAATTGTGACCGAGTCATCACCTTCACCCCTGTCTGATCAGCATTTCCTGTATATTTTAGAGCACGGCTAAACACAGCGGCAACAGGAGCATCAATAATGTAGATTTGATGCATGTTGGGTGTTTTCCCCAAGGTTTTAGCTGATGCTTTAATAAGACTCAGACGCTGAAGCAGGGATAAAGTAAAAGAGAATTTCAACTGCAGACATGAAGTCTGGGAAAAAGAAGAACTTGATACAAACATTAATTAGGGCCTGATAATACTGTATTATGGAATGGGAGGCAGCTCTAAATGATGACATATTGAATAGGCTGTGGAGACAATGGCTCCAGACAGTGACAGTGGAACTTGGGTTATCACTCATGTGACTGTTTGAATAGTGACTGTCAAATTGTAAGACAGGGCTTGGACTTTCTGTCGATACGTTATTGTCTCTCATATCGATGAGTAACTGACTTTTGGGCCAGCACCAAGACCCTTATATATATATGAGTATTTTGCAAAACAGGAAATTAAATAAGTCATTACTGAATTCAAGGCTGTGATTTTAGACAGTTGTGGCAGACTGGTTAAGGAACCGGACTTGGGTCTGAAGGATTTACTACTTCCAGTTCACCCATTGTTCACTTTGGCAATGGGTTAAATGCAGAGGTGACATTTTGTTGTGTGCAGTGGTGTGAATCACAATAAAGATAATTTTGCTTTCCTTCTTTTCTTAAAAAAAAAAAAAATCAAGGAAATCTGACGTGAAGCAGCAAGAAAAAAAAAAAAAGTTAAATGTATTCATCATATTGAAAAAAAAAAAAAAAAAAGTTCTGATACGTTCATAACCAGCAAAGGACACTTAACGGACCTTGACTGCATATCAATGCTGAGTAGATTTTTATAACACTTGCAAAACCAAGGATTTATATAAGGAAATAAATTTAAAAAAAAAATGGTACTGCTGCAGACTCACCAGGCCAACCAACCTTTGAATCACTAATGAACTAATTTGATTATTTAGTATTACATTAATTCATGTGGAAGAAAAAAAAAAAAAATAGACAAATCAGTGAACCTGCCTGCATGGGTTCTGTTCTAAATGACTGTAAAACATGTTCTGTTCCTTTTCTGTGAGCAAAAGAGAAAACCGCGATTTTTCCTCATAGGCTGCAAAATTCCCCAGTGCTTTTCACCCGACCAACTGTACTTCCAAATGGCTTGTTTTCCGTCAGATGTGTTCCACTGAAAACCTGATGTTGCAGTAACGGCGCCTCTGTTTTTCCCAGACTGTGAATGCAGGTCGGAGGCTGCATTCAGCTGCACAAACAACAACGTAACGCAGCGTAATGATGCTATTATGTTTTATAGAAGTAATGCTGACGCGGCTACGGTGGCTCCACCACCTTCAACCCGTGTAATGTTGTTGCTGTTTTGCCCTGTTTCCCCTACTGTCGGCTTCATCATTGGTTCAACACGACGGGTTGTAAACTCTTAGTTGTTGCTGCCTTTTTTTTTTGTCCAGACGAGCCTGAAATGTCAGCCTCAGTGATGAATTCCTCCCAAAAGCAGAAAAGCCATTAGACCTCTCCCAGAAGGTTACATGTTCTATGAACAAGGCCCGGAGGAGGAATCAGATTCTGGGCTGCTGATTCCCAGAAGTCCCCCCACCGACATCACCCCCTCGTCGCCCGCAGGTTATCTGGTTTGTGTGTCAGTGTCATCAGTGAACAGGTACAACAGTCGACAAAGGCAGACAGACATAGAAACAAAATATACACTGGAAACTGTTAACATCAGACACCGAGATGTTTAGAAACTGGACAGGGGTTAGAACCCAGCTATGAGGTTACCACCAGTGTTGGGACTAACATGTTACTTGCAATGCCGACGAAACTACTTTTCTCGGTAATCAATTACGTAACGTATAACCTTTCCAATTAAGTAACGCCGTTATCGTTACTGTGGTGTAAAGTGCTCGTAACTTGTTACTATCTTTGGTCTGAATGGACGGTTTTCGGACTGTGTCCCAGTGGAGCCTGTCTGCTGCCTGTCAGTGTGCGTGTCTGGTAACTCTCACAGTCATGAGTGAAAGACGGCCGTGCACACTAACTGAACCCATGCGCTGAGATGGAGTGATGATTGGTTGACATAGGTTAGTGTTTCAGGCTAAGCCAATCAGAAAGAGACCTGGGTAGGGCTTCTTGCCTTATAGGGGCATAAACAGTCTCACACACACGCAACGCGGAACAGCAGCTCTCACCCACACTCTATTGGCGAAACTGGCAATAAAGTGTTGTTGTTGTTTGAATCGAAAAGTAAAATTTACATTGCTATAGGAATGTAGTTATTTTAGCACAGCTACGTTGTTGTTTACCTTTATGCAATTTTTTTTGTGCACTACCTTACTATTATTTAAAGTAAAGTAAAAGTATTAGTTACTTTTATAATTTAGTAACTGGTAACAGTTACTAAACTAGTTACTTTTTCTAGTTACTTTAGTTACTTTTTCAGAGCAGTAACTTTAACTAGTAAAGTAATGTTATTTTTTTTAAGTAACTTATCACTGCTCCATCTCACGCTCTGCCTCTTGTCTTCTACCTATTCCTAGTGTCTCTAATCCATCCATCACGGCTGGTCTCACTGTCCTCACTGTCCTGTAAACCTTAAAGTTAAACTTAAAGTTAACCTTTTTTATTAACTAACTATAATTCACTTTAGTTAAATACAGTCGCCAACAGTTGACAGCTGCTGGTAACCATATATAACAGTATGAATAAATACTGTAGACAACACTATTGAGACAATAGACAAAAGTTGAGACAAACAGTAAAGGAAATACTTTTCCAAACAAAAGGTATTGACAATAAACAACAGTCAACTACAGCAGACAATAGTGCAATAGAAACAACTCCATTCTAAGAAAAGAACACAGGTTTAAGTTAACTTTACTCTGTCATCATACCTATAACTTGATTAAGGAATAGAAAAGTTCTGTTTTAACAAATCTCTCCTTCTTGTCTCTCCTGTCCACAAAGACAAAAAAAAACTTAATGTTTTGACCTTTTTTTTTTCCTCATCAGACAGAGACAAACTTCTAAATATCTCCTCTTCGACCTGACCCGCGAACAGATCAGTGTCAGAATAACACTGCGTGACATTTATTAAAAATCAACTCTGATTCACTTTGCTTTTCGTCTGCTTATGTTTGTATGGATTTGCTGTTTACAGGGAAAAAACAGAAAAAAACAAAGAAAAACAGAGAAAGGTCGTAATGATTTTTTTTTCTTTTTAAACTCTGTTCTAATGAGTTAAAATCCTGGACAGAGAAACAGTTCCCAATAGAAACAATCTGTGTTTATGTACTTGAAACTTTGTGTCTTTTATATTCAATCCATTTACAGTATGTATATATATTTTTTTGTAATATATAAAGTGTACCCTCCTGCTGGGAGCTGATCTTTGACTAACTGAACTTGATGTATTAACTTGTCTGATGTTCTCTGTGCGTGAGTCGAACCAGACTCGGCGTCACCCCCATTTTGTTGCTGCCGGTGTTTTCCATGACTCAGCCGACAGTCGGCGGTTAGAAAGTGTTTGTTTGACTTAGGCATGAATAATTATTAGGGTTTTATTTCTTGTACCTGAGGACAGTGGGAGGAGAGTACAGTCGTCAGAGATTTACGAGGCGGCGTTCTGCGCTCTTTAAGCAGAAACAGGAGCGAAAGAGTCCTCCATGATTTATGAGCTCACAGCAGCCTGCAAAATCAAAATGGATTTTAGGATGTGCTTAAACGCAGGAGCTGGAGGAGGCTGATTTATGTAGGTGACATCCAGAGTCAGTGTGTGTTTTTAACAGGCTGGGCTGAAATGGCCTCATTAAACACACTCAGCTAAGATACAGCGGCAGTGAAACAAGCTCCGTCTTCGCTGTTTACACTGAAGGAAACGCTGTTACATCCCGGTGGCTGCTGTGGGAATCGCGGACGTTTACGGCGTCACGTCACTCTGACGAGTCCAGCTGCCGTTTGGAATTCACTGGAGCTACATTATGATCTTATGGAATTTTTTTTTTTTTTTTTTCGGTTGCTACAAAATTACTGTTGAATGTTAAAAAATCTATGTCCTAAAAATGAATTTTGAAAAATGTGTTTTATGTGTTTTTTAACAAACATATTACTACTTTCCGCTTGTCCCTTTTTCAGGGGTTGCCATTTTGAATATCGTAATTTCCGAACTATAAGCCATTTTTTAAAGAAAAAAAAAGCATTTTGTACATACATAAGCTGCACCTGTCTATAAGCTGCATTTTTTTATTTTTATTTTTTGCTTTTTCCATGATGTTAGTTAGTTTATGCTCATTTTATTCATGTACAAAGCACGTTAGCGTACTTTATACTTCTTCTTCTTCTATGGTGTTTATTGGCGGTTGTGACTTGCGTCTTCCTCGACACCACCTGTCTCACTCTTACCTTTTACTGCTCAAGCAGTTAGAAAAAATGCATACATTAGCCGCATCTCTGCATAAGCCGCAAGGTTGAAATTGTGTGACAAAAGTTGCGGCTTATAGTCCGGAAGTTACGGTAATCGTTTTCCATCTCCTCCTGTCCTCTGTGTCTTCTAATCCACCTCCATGTCCTCCCTCACTGCATCCATTAATCTCCCTTTTGTCTCCTACCTGGTCGCTCCATCTCTAGGATCATTCTTCCACCAATATAACCACTGTCCCTCCTCTGAACATGTCCAAACCATCTCAATCTGGATCCTCTAGCTTCTTCTCCAAACCTTCCTGTCTGTGTTGTCCCTCTCATCACCTCATTCCTGACCCTGTCCACCGTCTCCTAAAGAGAATCTCAGCATCTTTAACTCCTTCACCTCCAGCTCTGCCTCTTGTCTATGGGTAGTGTATACCGCTTTAATATCTTCATTCATCTTTATCTGCTTGTCTTTTTGCCGGGTCGCAAGGGCAGCTTGCACCACCCAAATCACATCACATCGCGGGTGGTGAGAACCTCCAACAGAAACTTATGTGGGCCATGATGGTGCTATTCCACCCACTGCCAACAAATTAAAATCTAATTACATAAAGTCACATATATTTAATTTGAGACTATTTATAATGCCGTTTAGCTTTGACTATTGACCTGTAATAGGAAAATGTGTCTATCCAATCATCCATCTATCCTTGCTTAGCTGTTACTGTGTTGCTGGGGGAGCAGTCTCGCCAACTCCACCCAAACCACCTCCAGGGTCCAGTGGAATAAGCCAACCATCCTAACTGGGATTGGACCTTGTCCAGAAGGAGAACTCCGGAGTTCCACATTGACTCCGGACCAAATCGCCAACATTGCATGTGTAAACATATACACATGATAAAAGCTTACAATATATTTTATCCTTTATGTTAAAATGCAGTCAGTTTTCATCAGAGGAAACGAAAAAGCGACCTTAAAACTCCTGGTGCATTTTATTTTTCCTAGAGAAGAAAGACAGATTCATTTTCTGGGAGTTTGAACATGTACAGAAAAGTGCAGGACGGTATGGCCGCGGCTGCTGTTTCTGGTTTCCATCGCCTTCTGTTTCTCTATTTGTTTTCTGTTTTCCTTTGTATTCGTGGCTAAATGAACCGTCACGTTTCCTCTGACGCCTCATAATTAATTAAAGAGGTTTGAAAGCCCACAGATGTTTTTCTAAGTGTGTTTTTGTGTCGAAACTGCAGAATTTTATTCATTTATAATATTTTTTTTTTTTTTACGCTCTGTTTAAAGTCCTTCTCTCTCCAAGGTTTAGAGGCTTCTCTCCAAACTTTCTAAGAAACAGCGGTGGCAGCAAATCATCAGCAGGTGAAGGTCCATTTGACCAGAAGGTAATTGGCTCCAACACATTGGCTATGAAAATGTTTTTTCTTTTCCTTCATTTATTTATTTTTTTAGAAATTATCTAACATTCCAGTGGGTTCAACACCCAAAGGAAGGATCGCAGAATGGTGTAGTGTGATTTGGGTGGCATTGCTGGAGACCCTATGAACCCAGTAATGCACAGACTGGTTAAGTGACTCATACTATTTTCACTGACCGGTCGTTAAGTTGTGGCAGATAAATAACCCTTAATGAAATGTAATTTTTGGTGACCTGAAATATTTTCCTACCTATAAAATCTTCCTACCCGAAATCACTATGCATGGCCACAACAAGGATTTCTCAAGGGCACCCAGCCTATAACTTTCTGCTACCAGACCGGTATAAAAGTTACAATCTTTGTATTGATGACTCATTTTGAATTTATTGATATTGTCTTCACTGAGAAAATATTTCCTTATCAAATATAGTTGCATTATTGATGATGGAATCCTAGCCATTCTATTGGTCAGTTCTTTTGTTGATATGGATATGGATTAAGTGGATGTAATAGCCAGATGGGGCCAAAAGGAAACCCGGCACCAATTCAGGCATGGACCACTACCGGCCCCCCGCCCCAATGGTTGGGCACCACTGCGGTGATGGATAAGAGGATGAAGATTAATTAATTATCAAAAATTCTTCTTTGTCTTCGTCTGAAAATTGTTCAAACTAGGATTTCCATCACATGACATCGCATCCTCCCGCTTCACGGCTCAACTCATCCAATTTATTGTACAGCGGCAATGCAGAAATATCTCATTTGTACCTTTTGCACTGACACTGAGTTTTTTGTTTTTTTTTTTCCTGTTGTTTGTACACTTGCAGGTGTTCGTAAATTAGGTTCTCTTCAAACTGCTGACATTTACAGCAGATGCCTGTAGCTTTCAGAGCAAACAGGCCAACATTTAATAAGTACATTAAGCACAAATCCGTGAGAGAAGATGGGGGATAAAAAAAAAAAAAAAAATGAAAGGGGTTGATATTTGAGCGGTATGAGGTTCCGGGTCAAACTGTGGGTGTTTGTGTGTAGAACTCCCGCAGATGCGGCAGCAGATGATAAATGTGAGTGACGGACGATGCGGATAACAGCAGGCTCTACATCGCATCTGTTATTTTAAATCATTTTCATATATCTAAATAAATGTCAGGTGCTATTTAAAAATCTGCCGCAGATCAGGAGGTATCTTAAGGTATAAAATGGTTAAATTAAAACAAATGTCAGAGAAAAAGCAGAGAAGTGCAATGGATTTTTTTTTCTTCAAGGACAATATGAGAATTTAGAAAACGAAAAGAAATAAAATGAATAATAATAGTAAAAAAAAACTTGAAGAAAAAAGAATTAATCAGGGATTTACCATTCCCTGGGCTTGTTCCCGGCATTGCGATTTTTATGGTGATCATGGAGACTGCTGCCCCCAGTGGCCTGCCATTGAATAAGCAGGTGACTACAGACGCATGGATAAATGTATGATTAAGAACCAGGGCTTTGAACCAGATTGAATTGCAAGTTGGTTGCAAATTTTGTTTCTGGAACAATCAAGTAAGTTTCTTGTCCACTGTTTAACAAGTTTAACAACAAGAGGCATAATATTTATTAAAATATATATATTTGCCCAGATGCCTTGGTAGGATATGTCTCTGCTAATTCCCCCATGGTTCCACTTAATTTTGTCTCCACATTTGTTTTCCAATGGTCAATCTTTAATGTTGACCAGCCCATCATTAAAATGGACAAATATATTGATATTGTGTCTCAAACTAACATTTTCCGTACTGACAGACCACAATATTGTCCTCTTATTGTTGTCTTTGAGATGTGACAGTAGTTGGTAGTCAGTCCTCCTTATATAGTCTGATGGTCCACCCACTCTCTCCATTCAGTCAGTGGACATCAGTGTTCTGGTCCAAACAAAAAAGTATAATGTTTCTGGTTTCATTTATGTTCTAGGCAAGATACCAAAAGTTTATGTTTTTCATTTTTTGCTCTTTGAACTGGTTCAAAGTCCTGCATAAGACTTTTTTCCACAACACCGCAACTTTTTTTTTTTTTTTGGTTTACTTGTAAATATATGATGTCTTACCCAATAGCGTTTTGACTCTATTCTAAGATCATTTTTGAACCTTTCTCATAATTTATGTTTTATTTTCTCAAAATGAGGAAACTTTTTCTGATAGTATTTTATGTTATCCAACAAACCTGATATATTAATAAATTCATCATTAAAGTGTAGCATTTAAAACTTTCATTAAATATTATTCAAATAGTGAAGTTTTTTTTTATCCTTTTTACTTTTTACATTTCAACATTTTTTTTCTTGTTTAATCTCATAAAATTGTATTTTTTTTCTTGTGATTGTGGACTTCAATACTACTTTTTTTTTTTTTTTTTAATGTGACACTAGAACACAGTCATACTAATGGGGTACACCAAATCGTTCCAGAAAATAATTATACTAAAAGTGTCTGTAAACACCT
>JAFBJS010001116.1:0-20957 GCA_016785265.1 Paraplagusia blochii | reverse complement strand
TTAGGAGTCACAGTTCTAATATCCTGCCTCTTTTCTCATTTTCTATTTACATGTATACTAGCTAAAATGTAGCTAGGTAAACCTGCAAACTGGTAATATAGGAAACTGGACATACAATGTATAGCAGTGGTTCTCAACTGGTCTCACTCTGGTCATTAAGTCACAACCCACTCTCATAGAATTCAAACCAAGCAGATGAATTTTCTAAAAACAAAACCTTTGAAAAATGACTTCTTTTAACATACTCATTTTATTCAGCAAAGTGTGCCTTTCAAAATAAGATATTTTCTGAAATAAAACACATGCTCAACAGCTGATTCACATTATTTAGATTTTTGACCCGCTGTACACAACCCATTCATTGCGGGTCCACGACCCACCCGTTGTGGACCACTGATAAATAGCATATAGTACGACTTGGTATAAGAAATGGCAGTCTTGCAAACCTTATTTCACAATAAAAGCACCAAGACCCACTTAAACGGGCAGAGTATTGTCTGCATTGCTCAAATTGCTACCAGTATTGTTTTGGTTCTGTGAACCTGACTTGTGTTGTGATTTTTCTGCCTCCTCCTGGTTCTTCTCACACAGGTGTCCCTCCTCTCTCTGGGGGCCTTAGGTTTCCTGACAGCGCTGGGGCTTTTCACTACGAAGAGAGTGCAAAACTACAGTCGATCACCAGCAACAGATTTATACACTGGTGAGAAACATACATATAGATACAGATGTATGGATGCTGAAGGTAATGAGTGTAAACATGAAATTAAACATCAGAATTTGAGCATGGTTTTTGATTCCTGAATCCCTCAATGGTGTTATAAATATAAAACAAGTCTTTCTGAAATGTTCACGGCTGACTGTCGGTTATCTTTGTTTGTCAGGTCCACGTCAGGGGACACTCTGCAGCTACTGGAACAATCTCTGGACCTAAACCTTCTCAACAATGCTGTCAGAGTCCGCTTCACCAACTGCACCCTTCTGCCAGGCGGTGTGAACATCCTCGAGACCTTGAACTATGTGATCATCCTTATTTGCACCAACCGCAGCATCCATAGGATGGTGCTGCCTCACCCGACACGCATGTACCGCAGTGTGAGTACAACAGTAGATCTTAGTTGTCTTTGGTTAGAACTTCTGAGTCTGGTTTTATTTCCTGAAACCAGTGACTCAACTGCTCCACCTATGCCCCTTACAGGAGGTGCTGACAGAAGTACAGCTTCAGTCCATCTTCACAGACATAGGGAAGTTGAGTTTGCAGGACTCCAACCACAGTGCCATCATCCCCATCTCGGCAGGACAGACAGGAACTCCATCCACGTCCACGTCCTGGATAACTCAAAATGGACATGCCCACTATGCTGTGGCTTCACCAGCAGGGGGCCTCAAAGTACTGACCCTGCCACCCCATGATGCTCCAGGTAATACCAACTGAAGGTCTAATGTTTGCACCAGCACTGCCAGGAAAACATGTAACATGTGTTTTTGGCACCCCCTGCAGGTAGTCTGGCAATGGTGGAGCTGAAGAGAAGCTCCATGATGAAAAGGATCTCGGGATGGATGCCATCAGCCATTCGTGGCGAGCAAAATGCGTCTGACTTGGTGGTGGGGCTGGCAGTCCATGAGTTGGAGGAAGACTCCTTCATCTTCTCCCTGTGCCAGGATCTCAGGCTGCGGATGTGGTCCCTCAGGGTGAGATTTTCTCCACACCTCTGGGGTTTGGTTTACAACAGCTTCACACTGACGCGATTACAAACCTGTTTTTGGTCCTCGTCCAGGATCAGGTCTGCCTCCTGGAGCTGGACATGCTGGATTTCATGCCAACCCTTAAAGGTGCGTCGCGGATGCTGGGTCAAGGCCATCGTCTGCGTCTGTGCTTCTCCAATACCACGGGGCTGTGTGTGTGTGTTTACCTGTCCCTACCTCAGAGTGGACAGTTTACCGTTCTGCAGCTGGTCGCTGCTGAAAACAACCGCTACAGCCTGGAGCACGTTTCTACGCTCTTTACTACACAGGTGATCAATCAGTCGCAGTGTGTGGATCCATGTAGCCCAGACTCTTAGATTGCTGTGGACTTCCTCCACCACTAACAATGTCACTTCCTGTGTGTTTCATCAGGAGACCTTGGTGGATTTCCAGCTGACCGCAACAGACATCTGGGCTCTCTGGGTGGACCAGTCTAATGCAGCTGTTGTCAAATACATCAACTTTGAGCAGTACGTTGGTCACATCAATGGTCCCCGACCCACAGGCTGAGCACCGGCTCTAGTCTGTGCAGCACAGAAAATGTGCTCAACTTACATTTTTTCCGTTTTTATTGTCCTATTCTGAACAAGGGACAGATTCTCTCAGATGCAATTGTCTTTCACTTACACTGGATACATGTCCAAGTGCTTGACTAGGTCACATGTCTTCGCTACCTTCTTAAAAGCTCCTCCCCCACCTGTAACACAAAATGCATACCTGCTAAGTTGGAAGAAAAAGAGAGCTGCTTTTAACAGACAGTTGCAGGAGACTTGCAGAAATATATATTTTTTGACAGATTCTTCGCACCCACACTGCTGGGTCACATGACCCATATACTAACATTTGATTGGTGATTTTGTCTGCATGTGGAAATTAATGTTTTGTTTGGTTTTTTTTTGCAGCAACAGTGCAGCTCAGTGGAACCAGGTGTTTGTTCAACCTGCACCTGATGAAGAGGTTCATGTGGGTGTGGACCAAGACCCCAGAGTAAGACCCCACAGTACACAGGTGCACACAGGTCACACGCTAACATGCCTTACTGTAACTGTACTGTGTGTGTGTGTTTCAGGAGGCCTACCTGGACCTCCTCTTTTCTCCCCTGAGGTTCTCTGCCGCTGCCATTCTGAAGGCTCTGCAGGTAAGAACATGATGTCATCACAGCTTTTGATGTCGGTACGAAGACTGTGCTGACGATGATGTGGGTTCGTTTCAGATCTACCGACGTGGCTCCGAACGACTCTCTGACATCTCCTGGGAGAATCTGAAGAAGGAAGTGACGGTGTCTGTTGAGATGGAGGTAAGTTTCAGATCTCAGCACGTGTTAATGTGAAGAACTACACCCTGACATCTCTTCCTAACTCTTATTCTTTTTTTTCTTCAGCTGCAGAGCAATGTCACAGAATTTGAGTTCTCACAGGAAGAGTACCGTCAGCTACAGGTGGAGTTCTGGTCCAAGTTCTACTCTGTGTGTCTTCAGTACCAGGAGTCTCTGTCCACACCGCTGGGTCTGAGCATCAGCAGCCACACAGGCCTCGCCTGTCTGCTCAAAAAGGTCAGCAGTTTTTTTTTTATTTTCCATTTTTGATGTTCAGTCTTTTCAGAAGAATCAATTTATTTTTAATTTACTTTCTTCCCTAAAAGGTAATCCATTAATTAAAAAAATTTACTTCACTTTGACAGGAGCCAGATGAAGTCCAAAATATGTTTTACTTTGAAAATTCACCAAAAAGTTGCCTTAAAGTTATCAATATTCGTAGTCTTCATAGAAGAATCTTCTGGACTTTTCTGGCAGTACTTTGTCCCGTTCCCTGCTTAGACCAGTTTGTTGGTTTTCTTCAGGGCCTGGTTTCTTTCCTTCTGCCGTGTTTTGCCGTGGACCATTTGTACCTCTGTGGTGACGAGAGTCTTTTCTCTGAGGACGAGACGGCCGTCACTGAGGGTAAGTCAAAGATGATGATGTTGTTCATCACACCAATCATACTAGACCTCAAACCTCTTTGGACTGTGTGTGTGTGTCTAGAACCTGAACTAGCCAGAGATGTTCTTCAGCTGGTCCGATGTCTGCGTATGGTCAGTGATGCCATCTCTGGTTCTGCTGCATATGAGATGGAAAAAGTTCTGGAACATCTGGAGCCTCCTGGTCAAGCAGCTGAAGTGGTTTTGGAGAACCTGCTCTCTGAGAGGTCTGTGTTTGCTTCATCCTCTTCCTCGAAGACCTTGAGTGTTGATGTCACAGAAGATCTAACCAATTAAACTGTGAGCAGTGACACGATGGAAGATGTTCAGAACAAACTTCAAGACATCAGGAACCCAATGGCGGCCATGATGGTGTTGCAGAGGGAACTGGACCTGGAGACAGAATCTGACATCACAGATCGAGGTTTCAATCAGGGTGAGAATAAAGTTTCTTCTCTTCCTCCAGGTGAAGGTTGCTTGATCTCCTGGATCTCATGTCTGTCTGTGCTTCTCCAGGAGGATTGAACCTGAACACCAGAATCGGTTTGTCCCAGCTCTACAGCAGCAGCTTGTCCGTGTCCCTGGTCTGCCAGGCCGTGGCTCATGTGGCCATGACCAGAACTTCGCTCTGCCGGGATCTTCTGATCCTTCAGAAGCTCTACCTGCGCTGTGGAGACAACGTACAGTCACAAGACAAACAGACAAAGTCAAACTGAAGGAATCCTCAGATGGTGGAGTAACTGTTTGTGTGTTTGTGGGGCTCCTGGGGTTCTCAGGTATTTCTTGGGGGCGGGGCCCACCTACTCCAGCTTCAGCAAGATCTGATTCCGCGCAGCGCTCAACTCCTCCTATCTTACCATGTTCTACGACACGTCAGTCAGAGCCTGGTCTCCTCCATCCCTGTGGACATCCTGTAAGTCTGTCGTCTGTGTTGGTGTGTTTTGTACGATATCTTCTGTAGTTGTTGCTGATGACAAACTGGTTTGGTTTTAGCGACGCCAACCTGCAGCATCTCAGCGTGTTGGAGCTCAGTGACACTCAATCTCCATCCACCAACATCTCAGGTCGGTGTCCACCTGAAGTCACGTCACATCACTGTAACTTCTCATACTTACATACACCTGCTTGTTTAGTTGTGAGTCCTCAGACAATCCTAGAATTGTTCTACCAGACTGTGGCCCGGAAACTGATCCTGAGTCAGATGGACTGCGATCGACTCGTCTGGAGTCACATGATCTCCAGCGTGGTCCACCTTCTCGCTCAGCACCTGTATCCTTCAAATAAAATTTCCTGCCACTGCTGACATTTTTGCACCTGGTCCAATGAAACACCTTGACTCTCAGTCTTCAGGTGGCCCAGCAACCCCGGGTTTCAGTTCCCTGAGTGTCTGATGACCAACTGTCAGTACTCGCAGCTCCAGGTCAGTTCGTTGCCGAGTGCGTTGTCCCTAGCACCAGGATCAGCTGACCGTCGTGTAACTCGCCGTGTTCTGTCCCCTCAGGAGTACGTGCGCCTCATCGCCCCCTGGTGTCAGGTCAACATTGGTTCTTGTCACTTCATGCTTGGTCAGTGCTACCTGGCCAACGGCGAGGGCCAAAAGGTATGTCTCTACGCAAGCTAACGTCTGTTAGCTACAGAACATCGAGCAGGAAGTGATCTTGTCTTGTTTTGTCTCCTTAAGGCGCTGCAGTGTTTCCAGGAAGTGGCAGCTGAAGTGGAGAAGGAGGAGTTTCTAATGAAATTGGCAGGAGTTGAGGAGGAGGATGGCTCCACCTCAGCTCGGTTACAGTACTACAACAAGGTAAAGACCGACGAATAGTTCAACGTCATACCATGTGTTGGTGTAGTACAGTGGTGTCAAAGTCATTTTAACCAGAAGGTCCACATCAACAAAACACTTTCCTTGAAGGGCCAGTTGTACTTGAAAGTACGATAGATGTAACTATGTTACTGCAGTTTAATATTGTTTATTTACCTAACAAATATTGGTTATTTTTATTTTTAAGAAACTCCGCTGCATCTATGTTATGAAATGCTTTATTTGTAAGATCATGTGGGCCATTTAAAATAACTTGGTGGGCCGCATTTGGCCTGCAGGCCTTGAGTTTGACACACAGTAACTAATCAAGTTTTTTTCCAAGTAAATGGTCTGGTTTAGTAAGTGGGAATGTTTGATTTTAACGTTTTGCTGATATCTGATATGCTGTTGTTGTCCACGCACTTTCTGATTACAGTATCAGCCACAACTGACAAAAGCCTCTACATGCACAATGCTGCCATCTAGTGATTTTCACCAGTATTTACACAACAATAATTGTTGAGTAAATACTGGTGCTTCATCTGGTATTGCATTACAAGTAGAATGTATTAGTATTATTATTATTGTTACTCTCCCTGGTACTTCTGGGTCTGTTTTATTCACTCTTCTGCTCCTGGAACAGTCATTAACTTTTGGGTGGATGTCATCAGGTTCTCCGTCTGTTGGAGGACGTTGGTCAACCAGAACTGGTCATCAGTTTGTCCTCCCTTGCAATAAAAGAGGCTGAAAATGACATAAACAGCCAGGTGAGGTCATGTGACAGGAAACGCACTAATCCATTGAATATTTGAGCACAAAAACAAAGCGCGTTTGTACTGTGTCACCAGGCGGCGCTGTGGACACGGATCTTCAAGCACCACTTGGATCTTGGACACAACAGTGAAGCCTATGAGGCTTTGATCCAGAACCCAGACAGCAGCATGTTAGTACACACACACACACACTCACACACACTGTCTTCCTGTCTTTGAGTGTTGTCATCACTCATCGTTGTGATGTCATCACAGGCAGCTGGACTGTCTCCGTCAGCTGGTAGTGGTTCTCTGCGAACGCTCTCAGCTCCAGGACCTGGTCCAGTTCTCTTACGTTAATCTACATGATGAGGTGAGAGCCTAATGTCCTCTTCCATAACGGTCTCCACAATATTGGAGTTCTTGACCTCAGCCCCTGGTTTGACATCATCAGGTCGTCGGCATCATTGAGTCTCGGGCCCGAGGTTTGGACCTTCTGACGCACAACTACTACGAGCTGCTGTACGCTTTCCACATCAACAGGCACAACTACAGGAAAGGTGATTGTGCAGGAAGAGAACTGTTTCAAGACCAGTGATGGAACTGAACCTTTCTTGCCTCTCTCTCATGCTCTTCTTCTCCTGTTTTCTCAGCGGCTTCAGTCATGTGTGAACTCTCGTTACGTCTGACCCGTGAGGTCCGCTCTGTGGCCTCGCTACAGAAACAAGTCAACTGTTTCCTGTCGGCTCTGACGTGTCTCCGCCTGATCCGTCCGGAGTTCGCCTGGATTGTCCAGCCCGTCGGTGGAGCCACGGTGAGGACTTTGTCTAATAACCACTGTAATTAGAGACGTCCAATGTTAAATAATGCTGATACCGTCCTAACACTTAATTTCACTTGATATAGTGGGACAGTCACAGTTGTCCCTGATGGGACAGAATTGAATATTACAAAATAGTATAAAGTGTATAGTGATATTTATTTTTCAGAACAAATAACTGTATAAGTTGCTGAAACCAGCATAATGTATACATTATCCTCTACTTATTGAAATAGATGAAATGAGAAAAAATGAGTTGCATTGCTGCCATCTAGTGGCTTTCACGCTACACACAGCCGTCCTTTTGGAGATAGTCGGGCATTTTTGTTTTCAGTTTTTTAATTGGACAGTTACAAGCATTATCGGGCCAATAACGTTGGTCGGACCTAATTGCGACTCATTAATCACATGATCAGCTCAAAGCGTCATAAGAACCGATTTCTTTCCAATACTTTTGTCCAGTATGAACGTGCAGGAGCATCTCCAAAGAGAAACAGTGATGGAGAGGCCCCTCCAGAACCAGGTAGTACACACACACACACAGATCTAAGTCCACACTGCCCCCTGCTGGCCTTTTAATTATACTTTTTCTTAGTTAAAGGACAGGTTGCAGTCCTTGAGATCAAGGACCTGGAGAAACTCTACTTCCTGTCTCGCAGTCGCCTCACACTGGCCAGACACCATCCGCCCTCAGCCGCCATCGCAGGTCACAAAAGTACACAGATGTACTTCAGTCACAGACGTGTACACGGTTGTAACACTGCCCTGTTTGTTTGTCAACAGGAAGTGCCTCAGCACAGGAAATGGTTTCCTTACTGGTCCAGTCTGGACTCTTTGACTCAGCTTTGTCTCTGTGTCGAACGTTTGACCTTGAAATGGAACCCGTCTTTGAGGGTCTGACCTTCAAGTAAGATCTTTTCCACCGCAGGTTCTGTCTGAACCAATCTTCCAAACCAACCTTCTGTGTGTATCTGGTGTTTTCAGGTGTATAAGACTCCAGTTTGGAGGGGAGGAGTCTCAGGGTGAAGGATGGAGCTGGTTGGCTGATAATCAGTTGTCGTTAGTCGTTAACACTAAAGAGTCCAGGTCTGTCCACCTGGCCTTCCGTCCACCTCGCCTCCATGACAGGACGTGACATGTTTCTGAAACAGTTCCTGTGTCTCTTGTCTTCAGTGCTGCAGACGAGGCCTGGCGTCTTTTGTCTTCATATCTGGAGAGGTTTCCGTCGTCCAATGGTCGCTTCCATCGCTGCGTCATTAACAAGCTTTTGTCTCATGGTGTCCCTCTTCCTGATTGGTTGGTGACATCCTATAAGGTGAGTTGTCAGTGTAACGCCCACTGAAACTGTCTACAGTGTATTTTTTTTTCTACACCATCCTTCTCCTGTCACTCCTTTCTCTGTGTCTTGTAGTCTGTGGACGGTGCGTCTTTGCTTCGTCTCTACCTGAACTTTGATCTGCTGGATGAGGCAGCTGACCTGGTCCTGGAGTACGTGGACGCTGTTCTAGGACGAGGCCATTCATACTTTGGAATAGAGGTAATGAGCTCGCAGGACCTGATGACCATTTTCTTCTTGTGCCTCAAGTTATTGACATCATTAATGTTCTTGGTAGCGCCCCCTGTCTGCAACATCATCATCGTTGTCCTCCTGGCTTCCTTACACCTCCATTGATCAGCTGATGCAGACACTGGCCGATACCCAGAGCAGCATAAGCGTGAGTGTGACATCACTTCCTGTTTTAGTTGATGTCATTTCACGCAAACACTAACGATGTTCGACTTTGTCTTCAGGTTTACACCAAGGTCCGAGAGAAGCTTGACCAATACCACCACCTGCTGGATCAGACGACACGACACCGGCTCAGCTGTAGATAAAATCAAAACTTTTTTTTAATCAATTTGTACACAATAAAATAAAAATAAACATTTTTCAGTATTTTATTTTCATTGTTCATCTGTGAAGTCTCAGAGTTTGTCCAGTCACACATCCTTTGTTGTTCTGTGATAGTTTGTGTACATCTTCTGTCCACTAGGTGGCACAATAGGACCAAACATAGAGATATTTTGAAGACAAAAGCTCCATCTTGTCAGAGCAACAGCGAGCAGTGAATTAATTTATGATGCAACTACGCTGGAATGTTCCAAGGAAATGATCAGCCTGGGGGCTTTCAGAGTTGTCACCAACAAGTAGTGACCCTAACTAAAAAACATATAATTTTTCTGCTGTTCTCCTACAGGACCAGAACTTAGAAGAAAGTCCCAGGTTACTGCACTCTCTGTCTTGTTGCCAACTTCTCATTAGGGAGTAACAGCAGGATGTGATGGAATTGGCCCAGAAGCAACAAAGAATGCAAAAGTGTTTCAATGACCCTTTCTTAACAAAAATACAAAAAAGAAGGAACTCAAAGTTGGCTGCAGTAACTAAGTTTCTTCACTGTTTACAATTAAATAATCAAAAGAAATTGTTCTTAAATAATGAAAGTTACAGTTAGACAGTTGACCCTGTCGGCAACCAGATTATTATTTACTTGGTCAGTAATTGTTTCGTTGTATCTGTACAAACTACTACATGAGTTGCTGCCCTCTAGTGACTGGAAGCTTGCTATCAAACATTATAGCGGGGGTTCAATTGTGACCAATGCACCATACTCCCTCTTTCCTGCCTCATTTTATGAATTTAAAGATACTTTTGACAAAAGAACTCCCAGGGAAGCTACTTTAGATTAGGCTGGATTAGCCTACAGATTGGATGGACCTATTGAAGCTACTTTTTATTCTGTCGAAACATTCTGTAGAATTCAAACAATGCAAGTCTTACAGGAAACACAGCCCAAATATCTTAATATTCAGATTTCAGGGGAATGTACTGTATTTTCATGCACATGTGTTTTGGAGAGAGTAGAAGTCCGAGGGCTTCTCTCACGAGGACAGACAGTGCTGTGTCTGTGTGGGGGTGGGAGGGTCCTCTTAAAAAGGATGAGGGGTTTCGGGAGAGGTCCAGGCAGTTGAAAACAACATTCATGACCAAAGACATGGACACAAAGGGACATAGAGACGTCGCCATGACGAGCAAGACCAGGTTTTTTCTCCAGGCAGAAAGAAGCGAGAAGGAGCTGCAGCTGAAACCGGACCAACTGTGAGTTTGAACAAATGCCTTTACTCTTCTTCTGATCAGGTCAGCTGATCCTGAATTTTCACGTTTGATTTGTTTCAACCACAGAAAGCGATTACTTGGTGACAGTTCTGCACGAGAGAAGCTTCACATGGGCAGGATGTCAGCTCTGCTGCCCCCTGTCGGTACCGATGTGTTTAGACCTTTCAGTTCCACCTCCACCATGACTGATCCAAAGGCACAGGTAGAAATTCTCTCTGGAATCAATAGTGTTGCTGTTTCAGAGTTGATGGTCTTAGGTCTTAGGAGTTAGTTGCAGATTGAAGAAGTACATCATCAAGTAAGGCAACCAGTCTGTATGGAGTAAACTTTGGCGTTTCCTAAAACCCTCTCTCCTAATTGGCAGTTTCTTCACTCTTCAGACCCACCTGACCTGCCAGCTCTGTCCTCACAGGTTGATAAAGCCTCGCCACCACTGGAAGCTGGAAGACCCCTCCCATTTGTCTTTGGGACTCCACCCTCCAAGTATTTGAACACACCTCTGGAAGATCTGGACCCATTCTACCAGAACAAGGTGAGAGTTTCAGCCGACCAGTGCAGCTGACAGGAAGTCCAAGAACCTGACCTTTGGTTCCTCACCGCAGACCTTCATGGCGTTGAGCCGAGGAAACATCATCCACAGATTCAATGCTGACTCCTCCCTCTTCCTGCTGACACCATTAAATCAAATCAGGAGACTTGCTGTCGGCACACTCACACACTCATATCCTTTGTGATGTCACACCCTGGCTCCTCCCCTTTATGTGATGTACTTTTTCTCATTACTCATTTGTTTTTCCTTAAATTCC
Source organism: Paraplagusia blochii (assembly GCA_016785265.1). Classification (NCBI taxonomy): domain Eukaryota; kingdom Metazoa; phylum Chordata; class Actinopteri; order Pleuronectiformes; family Cynoglossidae; genus Paraplagusia; species Paraplagusia blochii. Next base: position 9,928 of record JAFBJS010001116.1, on the reverse strand, counting down.
AACTCTGTTCCAATTGGTCGTCCTGGCGACACTCCTGACCAACTGCATCATCCTGCCAATGAGGGAACCTCCAGCCTGGACACACACTTTAGAGTAATACTATAAACAGTCACACACACACACCAATGAAGCCATTTTAATGATGTCACTGATGATGTCACAGAGTGGTGATCACATTGATCTACATCCTGGAAGTCGTGTTGAAAGTGGTCGCCAGAGGATTTTGTGTCGGACGCTTCACTTTCATCAGAGACCCATGGAACTGGTTGGATGTTTTAGTCGTCATCACCAGGTGATCGTTGCTAACCAGAGTCCTCACTGACTTTGATCGTCACGTTAATCAATACCAACAATCAGCACTAATCAATATCAGCTCCTCATGACTGTGTGTTTCAGTTTGGTTGCTCTGTTCATTGATCTGGGGAAGTGTGATGTCCTGAGGACGATTCCTGTCGGTTTGAAGATCATCGCCCTCTTCCCAGGTCAGATCAATAACCAATAGTCACTGTTCACTAACCAGTTACCAATAATTCGAGATCAATCTCCACCTCTTTTTTAGGCGTGAGGATGAGGTTCTGCACCCTGATCCACTCACTCCTGCGTCTCGGTCCTGTGCTCTTGGTACTGGTCTTGGTTCTTTTGCTCTTCTCTCTGCTTGGTCAGCTTTTCTTTATGGGTTCGCTGAGGAACAAATGCGTAGAGGTCCGATGGCAAAGCAACTTTTCTGACGACGTTTACCAAGACGAATTTGACTACCAAACCTACATCAACACGCCAGGTACTGCCTGTCTGTGAAAGAGGATAAGACTACTTCCTGTCTACCTGTTGTACTTCCTGTCTCACTTCTGTCTGTTGTTGTTACAGAGAACCACTTAAGAGACATAAACAATGAGGCTTTTCTTTGTGGGAATTCATCTGAAGCCAGGTATGACATCACTATGACATCACAGTGACACCATCATGTGGACCAGAACCTTCTGTTGTTTTGAGCTCACAGCCTTGGGTCTCGTTCTGGTGCAGGTCTTGTCCTCCTGGTTTCTTGTGTCTTAAAACTGAGCAGAACCCCAACAGTGGCTTCACCTCCTTTGAGTCCTTCCCCTGGTCTCTCCTAAGTCTCTCCCGTATCATGACCAAGGCATCATGGGAAGTTCTCTTCCATCAGGTACTCTCTCTCTCTCCCTCTCTCGCTCTCTCTCTTGCCTCCTTTTGCTCTCTCTCTCTCACTGACTCTCTCCCTCTCTCTCCCTCTCAGCTACTGTACACAAATGGGTACACGCCCCCCCTCCTCTTCCACCTCCTGGTCCTTCCCGTCTCCTTCCTCATCCTCAGCCTGTTTGTGGTGGTGGTTGCCATGGATACCACGTGTCAGTTCCGTGCTGCAGATGCCGAGGCCAAAAGTCAGGAAGAGGAGTTTGATCAGATTGTGGAGGTGACAGCGATACCAGAGGAGGAGGAGAAGGAGGTGATCCCCAACAAATGAACACAACTCGTCAGTAACTCACCCCCACTAACTAGTCATTACTAACCAACTGTTTTTTCATTGGATCCTGGTTAAATTTTCATTACCCAATGGTAATGGTGACCTATTGACCTACTTGATTCCTGGTCCAGGACTTGACCTCCAGTTATCCCGTCTAAAGTGGGTGGTAATCTCTGACTAACCATCATTAACCCATCTCTGGTAAAAAAAAAAATGCCATCACTAACCTACCATTACTTACTATACCCTCATTAACTAGGATGTATGTGTGCGTTTGTGTGTTCCACAGAAGAATGGCTCAGAGAAGAAGCAACGCTGTTCAGGTAAACACACGCCATCGGGTTTAAGGGACTGTGATCATGTGACCCTCACCTGGTGTCTGATCATTAACAATGGAACCTGGTTCTTTAGTCTCAGATTAGTTTTTCTAGTGTCCATTCTAGTTGACCATGTTGTCCTCAGACCTTCAGACCAGAGGTTTCTTTTTGTAGTGTGTCTGGTATTTCAATGTTGGGCAAGTTACTTCAAAAGAGTAACTTATTACTTTACTAGTTACTGCTCTGAAAAAAAGTAACTAGTTACGTTACTAGTTACTCAATTATAAAAGTAACTAAAAACTAGTTACTTTACTTTAAAAACACAATAAAATGTTATTCTCTCACTTTGTGAAAAAAACCTTCAGAGTGTGTAATGACAAGATAGGAAGAAGACCCGCCCAGGGCTCTTTCTGATTGGCTTAGCCTGAAACGTTAACCTATGTCAACCAATCATTGCTCCTTTTCAACACATGGGTTCAGTTAGTGTGCACGGCCGTCTTTCACTCATGACTGTGAGAGTTAGCACACACACGACAGTAACAATAATGACGTTACTGAATTGGAAAAGTAACGCGTTACGTTATTAGTTACCGAGAAAGTACTTTAGTTAGTTTTAGTTAGTCCCAACACTGCTGGTATCTGGTTGTTGCTAGTTCCTTCTAACGTTCTGGTGTTACTTCAGAACATCCTGGTAGTTTGGACCAGTCAGTCTGTTTGTCGTTCCAGGATCCTTCTGTCGGCTTCGCTGCAGCTGCTGCAGTTGTTGCCAGCAAGTGAATCTCCACCTTCTGAAAGTGGTCACCTCTCCAGGGTTTGATCTCTTCATCGTTGTCTGTCTGATTGTGGACGCTTTGGTCTTGTCCATGGAACATTATCCAATGACGTATGAATTTGAGGAAGTCCTGGTTATCCTTCACCTGGTGAGTCTCTCATGTCCATGAGCCCCTGACCACTGAATTATCGTCCCTGACTTTGCTCTCCTTATTTAGGTCTTCATTTTCATCTACACGGCTGAGATGTTCCTCAAGCTCCTGGCCATGTCTCCCTGCGGTTACTTCCGGGTCTGACTTCATGCTGGTTACAACGACGACTGTCTTCCATTTTTAGCTTGGTTTTGACTCATGTCTCCTTGGTTACAGGTGTCATGGAACATCTTTGACAGCTTGATCGTTCTCCTCAGTCTCTTGCATCTGTCATTTGGTGAATTTGTAGATCTACACTTTCCTATGGTCAGTGAGTTCACAACTTGACAAACTTGTCCCCGACATGTCTCATTTAGCGTTTGCGTATATCTTCCTCACTTATCTTCACGCTTGTCTGACTGTCTTCTTGTCTCCAGCTGCGTCTCTTCAGACTGGCCCGTTGGTGGCCGACGCTCCACGAGTTTTTGAAGATCATCTGGCGGTGTTTGGTCACCCTGTGGAGGCTGATAGTGATCTTGTTGGTCCTGGTTTTCGTCTTCTCTGTTGTGGGTGTCCAGCTGTACCAGGAGGACTATGTGAACTACAACTGTACCCTCCAACCAACCTGCACTGTTCGGTGGCACATGGGGGACTTTTACCACAGCTTTCTGGTGGTCTTTAGGGTCTTATGTGGAGACTGGGTTGAGCCCATGTGGGACTGCATGAAGATGTCGGGTCAGCCCTCATGTCTGATATTCTTCTTCACACTGATGGTCATTGGACGGTTACTAGTGAGTCTCCACCTGAATCTGTATTCCAAGTTCTTAGTTCTTCGTCCCCTGGTTCTATCCATGTCTTGTTTCAGGTCCTGGTCCTTTTCGTGTCCTTGTTGCTGATACCGCTCTGGGACAACTGTAGACCTTCAGAAGGAAGTGAAACAAAGTTGAATCTAAACTGGATCAAGAATTTGTTTGGATTGAAGAAGGATAATCCTGGAGACCAAAAATGTACATGGTTTTCCTAAAACTTTTAGTCTTATCAGGTCAGGTGACTCCTTGGATCATCTTGTTTAGTATCTTCAGGTCCTATTAAAAGGTTGAGAAGTTCAGGTTGTTTTGAGATGGTTGGTGAGGACAATGATTTCTTGTTGTCTTGAAGGGTTGTCCCAGGACATTAAGGTTGCTCCAGAGTTAAGAACTTCAAGGAGCCTAGTTCTAAATAATCTGGAGGTTTAGGAGGTTCAGAATGTTCATACTGGTGACACAGGTACCAAGGTCATGGATGTTGACTTCTTTATGTCTAAAAGGTTCTAGTATCTCCACAGAACTTAGGATAGTTAGAATATTCAGGTTATTTTGGCCTGAAGTTCAGAACATTGAGCTGTTTCCAATGTTTCAGAGGTTTAGGTTCTTCAGAAAGTTTAGTTTGTTAAAAATTCCAAGTTGTTTAGAAGGACAGTGAGGATTGTGAAGATAAGATGTTCAGGAAGTGGAGCGGGTCATGAAGTTTAAGACTTTTAGGAAGTGTTGAAGACACTCCAGGTATCCAGAGGGTTAAGGAGGTCCTCACACAAACACACCCACGCTTTTCATTCTGTGACTTTCAGGTTCTTTCCGTCTCTGTTCATCATCTCAAAGCAACCTGACTCCAATCAGTGACAGCACATGGTCCAAGTTCAGGAGGTGTTGTTTGTTTCTGGTTGAACACAAAGCCTTTGACGTCTTCATGATCTTCACCATCGTCCTCAGCAGCCTAGCACTGGTAACACCCACACACACGTACAGACAGGTGCAGGTTTCCAAACTAACCCAAGCTATTGATCTGTAGGTCTTTGAAGACATCTACCTGTCTCAGCGTCCCACCTTGGCCACGGTCCTGGACATTGCAGACCATGTGTTCACGTATCTGTTCCTTCTGGAGATGTTTCTGAAGTTAACTGGGTTTGGATTTAAAAAGTACTTCAGCAGCGCCTCCTGCTGGCTGGACTTTGTGATACTTATTGTGAGTCCTCACAAATAGTTATGTGGCACCGTTCTGGACCACCAACTGGACAGTCCATAGATGATCACCTGGTCCTGTCTGATGTCTCTAGATCTCTATGGTATCACTAACCATGGGCATGCTGGGATATTCTGAGCTGGGCGCCGGACTGTCTGTGAGGTCACTGAGGTCACTGAGACCACTAAGGCTGCTGTCCCGCTTCCAAGGCCTGAGGGTGAGAGACATGGAACCCCCACCAGACTGGTCCGGTCCAGACCCGCGGTTGAAGCCCATACCTCATCTGTTTGTCACCTGCCTCTGTGTCCTTGTCTCCAGGTGGTGATAAAGACGCTTTGTGGGACATGTGCGGCCATGTTGAACATTGTACTGGTGTCTGTCTTTGTGTGGAACATCTTCAGCATCCTTGGTGTGTACATGTTGGCAGGAAAGTTCTACAGTTGCTTCAATGAAACAACACAGACCTACTTCCATCACGAGGAGGTAGGAACTGTCACTGTAACTGTAACTATGGCTGTCACTGTAACTGTTAGTGTAACTGTTACTGAAACTATAGCTGTCACTGTTACCGTTACTGTAATTATAGCTGTCACTGTAACTGTAACTGTTACAGTAACTACAGCTGTCACTGTTACCGTTACTGTATCTATAGCTGTCACTGTAACTGTAACTGTAACTGTTACAGTAACTACAGCTGTCACTGTTACCGTTACTGTATCTATAGCTGTCACTGTAACTGTAACCGTTACTGCAACTACAGTTTTCACTGTAACTGTTACTGTAATTATAGCTGTGGCTGTAACTGTAACTGTTAATGTAACTATAGCTGTAACTGTAACTGTAGCCATTACTGTAACTGTAACCGTTACTGTAACTATAGCTATCACTGTAACTGTCACTGTATCTGTTAATGTAACTATAGCTGTGGCTGTAACTGTCACCATAACCGTTATCGTAACTGTCGCCATCACGTCAGCATCCAGGTAAGCGTTGCTATGACTTAAGTCAGGATGGTCGTTCAGGTCGCAATCTACCCTGGAGACCAGGGTTTGAATCCCACTTCTGGTGGTGGTTAAGGAAGAGGAGTTGTTTCCGCAACGCCCCCCTACCGCCAAGTTACCGCTAAGGTGCTCTGAACAAAATAAAAAAACTGTAGTTCCCGCTGTTACAAAAGCAGTGTTTCTGTGTGTGCAGGTTAACAACAAGAGTGAATGTTTTGAAGTCATCTACGAGAACTTCACTGAGGTTCTCTGGAGGAAGAACAAGTTTAACTTTGACCATGTTGGAGCTGGTTTTCTGTCTCTCTTAAGAGTGGTACGATCACACCCGTACACCAGTACACCAGTACTAGTAACACACGCAGTAACACACAGTTACAGGCGCAGTTAAACTCACGGTTCCACCTTCCAGGCGACCTTCAGTGGTTGGACAGAAGTCACAGCAGATGCAGTAGACTCTACTATGGTCAGTGTGTGTGTGTGTGTGTGTATGTGTGTGTGTGTGTGTGTATTAATCATGTGTGTCTGTTTCCAGGTTGAGTCTCAGAAGGAGTTTGATGCTAGTCCAGGTTACTACCTGTTCTTCGTCTTCTTCCTCATCGTCGGCTGTTTCTTCGTCCTCAACTTCTTCATCAGAGGTTTCATGGGAGCAGTGGAGAAACAGATGCAGAAGATATGACACACACAAACACACACACACACTCACCCTCTCACACACCCACACACACACAGGTCTCACCTGTTCATTTTGTGTTTTCACGTTGGAGGTAAAAACATCTTCATGACGGCGTCCCAGAGGAGCTCCATTATCAGGATGAAGAGGAGGCTGTGTAGACCACGCCCACCCGTGCCCCGCCCACAGGTGCATGCCCTATCAGATGAGGTCTCCTATGCAGAGACTTAAAAAGACTCTTTCTTCGTCATTTGAAGAACATCGTCAGTTTCTGGTTGATGTTGATTTTTCAGTTGAGGAACAAAACACCGTTCAAGCTCCAAGTATTCCACTTTGTCTTCCTGTTTGTCTTTTCAGAATAAGGTCCAGGCTTTACTATTTGACCTGGTCACAAGGACCTGCTTTGAGGTTGCGATTGCGGTGGTGATCTGTGTGTACCTTCTGGCTCTAATGGTGGAAACACATGACCAAAGTCTGGAGAAGGAAATAGTCCTTCACTGGATTCGTCTGGTTGTGATCCTCATCTTCTTTGTGGAGTTACTGCTGAAAGTGCTGGGCCTTAGGAAATACTACTTCTACAATGTGATGAATGTTCTGGACTTTGTCGTGGTGATCTTCTGCATTTGTGGTGAGCTGATCTGAAGGTAACAGCAGTAATGGTTGCTGGTTTGGTTTAAATCATCGTCCTTCTGTTTTCAGGGCTGTTCATTTCTGATCTCGTGGAGAAGTATTTCGTATCACCTCACATCTTCAGTCTTCTCCGATTTCCACCTGTTATTCGCGTGATCCTTCGTCCTTGGTACACACGGGGGATCAGGAAGTTGCTGAAGGCCCTTATGATGTCACTTCCTGCCCTCTTCAACATTGGACTTCTTCTCTTCATCTTCATGTTCACCTTCTCCTCCTTCGGCTTGTTCTCCTTTTCATCAGTGGAGATGGATGACGTTCTGAACTTCCAGACCTTCTACAGCAGCATCACATGCATGTTAATGGTCTCCTCCGGGACTGGATGGGACTTCCTCCTTAGTGCCATTATGGCCACACCTCCAGATTGTGACGAGAGTCAAGGCAATTGTGGAAACCCAACCCTAGGTCAGGTCTTCTTCTGCTCCTACGTCAACCTGAGTCTTCTGCTGATCATCGTCATGTATGTCGCCGTCTTCCTGGAAATAATTGACAAGGACCAAGAAGAGCAGCTAACTGACCAGGACCTTCAGATGTTCTATGATACCTGGAGGAGATTTGATCCTAGTGGATCCAAAGTCATAGAGTCCAGGTGAGGTTCTCTGAGTGAATTCCTGTTGTGACATCTCTGAGACAGTAGGTGGAGCTAAGTCTCCAATAAAATGCCATTGGTTCTTCTCCTTTTAGCTTGTCCCTTTTTCAGGGATTTCCATAGTGAATTATCTTTTTTCCATCTCACCCTGTCCTCTCCATCTTCTACTCTGTCTCCAACCACCTCCATGTCCTCCCTCACTGCATCCATCAATCTCCTCTTTGTCTCCTACCTGGTAGCTCCATCTCTAGGATCACTCTTCTACCAATGTATCCACTGTCCCTCCTCTGAACATGTCCAAACCATCTCAATCTGTCTTCTCTAGCTTTTTCCAAACCTCCACCTCTCCAGGTTTCCTTCCAGTTGTTTCCTACTCTCGCTGTGGATCACAACGCCGTGTGCGTCCATAGAGACTCCTGTCTGACCTCATCTGTCAATCTGTCCATCACTGAAGCAAACAAGAAGGGGCTCAGGGCTAATCCTTGATGTAGCTTCACCTCCATCTTGAAATCTTCTGTGCTCCCAACAGCACAACACACTACTGTTGTGCTGTTCTCATACATGTCCTGCACCAAACTAACATACTTCTCTGCCACTCCTTCAGACCCTCTCTGTTCTTTTCCATCAACATCCACAGGCATAAAACCATAGTGTCACAAATTTTCAACTTCTTCTTCAACCTGGCCTAAACTTAACTCTAAAAAGTCATTGATTGATTGGTAAATATCTTGGCTGGAACCCGATCAAGGACAGAACCAACTGGGCTTCAGTGAGAGCCTGTGGTCTGTGGGTCAGGCAGTGCCCTCTGGTGGAAACCTAAACATTATCTTGGTGTGTTTTCAGTCAAGTTTCGGAGTTCTGTGCCGCTCTGAAGGAACCCCTCAATGTGAAACTGGACCAAGAAAGTCTTCCCGGAGACCGGATCCACTGTGTAGACCTCTTGATGGCGCTCTCCTCACAGGTTTCACTCGTGTAGTTGATGTTGCCCCTGTGGTTGTTGTTGTGGTTCTTGGTGTGTCTGACTTTGTCTGGTGTGCGCAGGTCTTTGGTGACCCTGGACCGAAGGATTCTGTCACATCCAGACTGGAAGATCTCTTCACTAATCAGGTTCTTTTTCTTCTCATTCTTCTCACGTCTCCAGCCTTGGCCTCCAGTAACTGTCGCTATGTCCTGTTGCTGCAGGTCGACTGTGAGCCAATCACTGTGGAGCACGAGCAGAAAATGGAGGAACTTCAGATGGAGATCAAAGAGGAGGCAGGTGTTTAAAGACTGGCCTCAAAGTTAGGTCTGTGGAGATTAGACCATAACATCATCTCCACTGACAAGATGAATTCCATGTATTAGTTGAAATTGAGATTACTAACCCTAGTACTTTAACCCCAGATTAATGAAAACAAGTATTTTACAGAATAATCTAAAGCAGTAGTTTAACCTTTATTAACAAACTAGTTTAACCTCAGATTATTAAACTACTTAATCATATTAATGGCCGTCACTGCAGAGGCTGATGGGAAATTTACTAAGTTAGCTCTTGTAACCACACATCCCATGATCCTCTGCGGCTGAAGTTTTATTGGAATAAAAAAAAAGGAAAATAAACAGATTGTCTCCAATGATGTCGTTTGTGAAAATAATTTGATAAAAACTCCATTATCTGAAGGTTGGTTGGTCTGCGAGATCAGTCGATGTTCTCACGTCCAGATGTCCACTTCACCAGAACACCACAGCACAGCAGAGCATCCATACTTAGTAGAACATTAAGAAAGGTCTACAAAATCAGAAAAACAGAAGGAGGACTGAACTTTTTTTTGTTTGTTTGTCTGAATTAAACATTAAACATGGACAGGATCAGGAATGAGGACATTAGAGGGACAACACAGACAGGAAGGTTTGGAGAAAAAGCTAGAGAAGACAGATTGAGATGGTTTGGACATGTTCAGAGGAGGGACAGTGGACACATTGGTAGAAGAATGATCCTAGAGATGGAGCTACCAGGTAGGAGACGAAGACGAGATGGATGGATGCAGTGAGGGAGGACATGGAGGTAGTTGGATGAGAGTTGAGGACACAGAAGACAGGGTGAGATGGAAATTGTTGACTCGCTGTGGCAAAACATGAAAAACGGAATAACGCGAAAGGAGAAGAAGAATGAAACATGAAATCATCTTCATATTTTTACCTGGGTTTCTCAGTTGTCCTGAACTGAACTTCAATCTATTTTCCCTATTATTTTTTTTTGCCACTTGAAGCTCGTCTCTGATTTCTGTCCTTTTCACACTGAACA
>JAFBJS010001114.1:314713-334664 GCA_016785265.1 Paraplagusia blochii | reverse complement strand
AGTATATATGGCAGATTTTGACGATTTAAAATCTGCCTTATACATCCAAATGTCTCAGACTCTGACCAAGGCATGAACATATGTAAAGCACTTACTGTAGACGCTGTAGAACTGTAGAATTTTAAAGAACAAAATTCTCTTTGGTGAAAATAATGATTTTGTCCTTGACTTAATATAACCTGGTATAAATCAAGGATCCCTACAGTGTTTAGCGGACAAACTGCACACTCTTTTGTTTGTTTTTATCTATAAAAAGCTGAACAAATAAATGTTTATTTTCAACCAGACCCAAAAGTGTTTTGGTCACAGAATTAAAGTTGTATATCACTAAATCTCACTGGCATTAACCTGAGGGTGTCTGCTGTTTGGGGTTAAATTATTAAACTGCAGCTTTTCACACCTTTCTCCATCCCTCGTCAAATCACCTGTCAGACCCTGGTCCGTGCCAACCTGGACTCAGATTCTCCTTAGGGTAAAACCTGTTGCTACAAAATGACTTGTCAGCCTGAGAAGAATGAAGCCACAGGACAATGGGCTGATGTCTGATTGACCACCGTGTTTCACCTGCACCAGCGAAAAGGTGTTTTTTTGTCAAGAATCATTCACTTCTTCAGAACATTAAGTGTTGTTGCATGAGGAGTGTAACAGGAAATACAACGAAAAACTAATTGGAAATTTTCTTTGCCTGCTTGTAAACAGATATTCTCTTAGAACAAAATCTATGAAATGTTACAGGAATAGAATCAGTCGTTACCACTGCGGTCTCTAACATACGGTAATGATCCACGACTCGGACAGTCAGACAGCTAAGTGATGGTCAAGCTGCGGGCGCCGAACATTAAAGTGCTTTAGGTTGATGGCTACAAATGTCTAATAGAGATAAGACATTTATGGAAAGAAGATTCTAGGAGTGTTTCCATCTGCGAAACTATGGTCTGGTAAAGTGGTTTCAAACTCCCGACCGTGATGTTCTCAAACAACGCAGTACATTACAATTGAAATTTTCATCAAAAATTTAATTTTACAGTTTATTAATATTGATTTGAACTTTATTTTTCACAATCTGGAGACAATATTTGGATATTTTGCTGTAAAATGCTGCCTCTTGAAGGCACCAACAATGTCCTCTGGGATTTGAACCAATAACCTTTGAGTGCAAGTACATTGTGGAACCAACTATAATTAGACTTATATTAAGATGTATTTTCATTTATTCATTCATTTGCTCATTCAATACCTCACAGTCTCCACAACTGTCCCCCAAATAACACCGCACCATACTGTGAGCCTTCCAATTGGAGGTTTTGTGGTTAGGGAGGGCGCTATGCTAGCTCACCAAAGTGGCAACCTGACAGCCTAAAAACACTTGCAGTACAGTGCCATAGCTATAGATGTAAGAACTGAAGTGATTTTGGTTACTATCGAGAAACTATTAAAAATCGCAATTTATACGTTCAGATACGATTTTCGTTGTAATCATTATCATTGTCCAAACAAATGAACCTTTAATGGTACCAAGCATTTGAATATTGAATACTAGTGGAATAACCAGATGTGGTCTACACATGGTATCTATGAAAATGGACCTGTTATATCAAAGTTTCTTGTAGTGTCTGGAAATAAATGTGACCACTAGGCCACCACTGCCACTAGTTACTAGCTGAGGTGGAGCTTTGTACCTACTAAACTGGATTACTGCCACCTACTGGCTCTATTCTTCACTGGTGTATACTCATGTCCAACAAGGGTCAATAACAGATAACAGATCTGGGCAAACTATGGGTCCTGAGCCCGGATGTGGCACATTTTGGCATTTTAATGTGTCCCAACAAACTTGTTGAAATTATTCTATTAATTTATATTAATATTATTGTTCTATTAGGTAGCAAAGAAAATGCTACAGTTTTTCAGCTTTTAGGCGTGACTACTACATGTCATTTATCTTGGTTCTCACAAACATTCCAACGATCCTGCTGTCCCCGTTGTGTCCCGCTAATCAAAATATTTGTCAGAAAATACAAAGAAAAAGTTGTGAAATTTAAACATTTAGCTGCACACATACACTAGAGAAAAGGATTTTATTAAAATAAAACTATAAAAGTTATATTTGGTGATATGTTCAATACTTTTCACTCTAGGTAAGTGGGTTGTGTTTTTTAGGTCACCAACACCTGTGGCGCCTGGACAGATCCTTTTTTACACGTGTTTTAAGCTTTTCTACTAATGAAATAATCAATAATTCAAGACCTCCTTTGGCCATGTGTGTTATTCTGCGGTACATTTGGAAAACCCCTGATATTCAAGGAACTGTGTTGATGCATCTGAAATCACTTTTCAGTCGAAACAAAACGTTTCTCTGCCTCAGTGATTGCTTTCATTATGTGTTTTTTTTTTTTCGCTGTAGAAAATGTGGCGAAGGTTTAATATCCAGCAGAGAACAATCTTCCGCGTCTGCAGCTGGGCCATTGTTGGATGTTGGAATTCTGATCAACGCCTGGAGAGGTGTGAGATTAAAATTCAAAAGCAAGGACTGCATCATGAAAGTATTTCAGTCAAGGCTGTCAGCCAACTCCATTGAATTCAGTGTGATTGACAGCGAGTGCTGCTAACTTAAAGATACACAGCTGGGCCAGACAACGACATTTAAGAGATTTATCAAACGCTCCCACTGGTCCACAGGTCTTATAGTCCACATTTTCAGGAATTTCCTGTACGTTTTAAAGAAAAAATAACAAACCTGGATCCTTAGATCAAAGTATATAAATCATTAAGCACAAAAATAGTAATAACTTTTTTATGATAATGTGTTTTTCTGCCATACTGGTCATTAGAGTAAGAGCACAGGTGAAGTCAGAACCACATTTTCCATGTGAGCTGCGTCCCACAGTCACAGCATCAGCAGGGTGTTGATTACGAGCTAAAAGAAGCTTCAGTTCCTGGCCTGCTCTGGTGGTGAGTTTAGGTTCAGTCAATGAAGTAGGTCGTGACTCGTGACTAAAGCTCCAAATGGCAGAAATAGAACAGGGACCAAAGTTTGTGGCGGTCGCTCATGATGTGAGCTGTTTGGTCTCGTTTCTCTGATTTCTACTGGGAGATTTACGTCATGAAGGATGCAAAGTCTCATATTCGACTTTTGACCTGTCCCTTTTGCAGGGACTCCCGCAGTGAATTATCATATTCCATTTATACCATGTCCTCTGTATCTTCTACTCTGACTCCAACTACCTCCATGTCCTCCCTCACTGCATCCATCAATCTCCTCTTGGTCTCCTACCTGGTAGCTCCATCTCTAGGATCATTCTTCTACCAATGTATCCACTGTCCCTCCTCTGAACATGTCCAAACCATCTCAATCTGTCGTCTCCAGCTTTTTCTCCAAACCGTCCTGTCTGTGTTGTCCTTCTAATCACCTCATTCCTGATCCTGTCCATCCTTGTCTCTCCTAAAGAGAATCTCAGCATCTTTAACTCCTCCACCTCCACCTCTGCTTCCTGTCTTCTACCTATTGGTAATGTCACCTTAGCTGACAGTGTTCTATCAAAAATCTGGTATTTGACTAAAAATGTATCAAAATAGTTCAACTATTCCATTAAATAACATAATGATGTCGTGTGGGGGCAGTTTTTTTTTTTTATCTGACTTGACTTTCAGCTTCATGTATATATCCTTCATATTCAACACATATGTTCGTATATTTCCATCCTCACTACTGCTGACGTCACGTCTACAAAAGAAAAGTGAAGAAGCTGTGATTGGTCCATGCTGCGTGGTCAGTCTGATTGTGCAGAATGATCCCACTGCTTGGCATCGGAGACTCTGAGACTGGTTGTGGGATGAGTCACAGTCGTGTTTTACTGCTGATTGACTCACACATCCAGCACATCACAGCGCATTGGACCGATCCCCTGTGATGCACTGAGAAAATGACAAAGATAAAAAGAAAAAAACACGGGGAAAAAGTGGATTCAAACAAAAATAGTTAACCAGTTACTAGTAAGACCCAAGAAAATAGTAATTTATGTTTCATCGTCTTAGTCGTGAGTGTTTATAAATATAAATGTGTCTTGGTAAGATGTCAAGTCAGTTCTCAGCGGACAAAGGAAAAAAAAAATGTCGGTTCTTAGTATTCACAACAACATCTCGGCATCATTACAACCCTGCAGGACGTCGACTCTGAACATACTTATATACTGGAAATATATTTCTTTGCAACAACATTTTATTTGAGGCTAGGCATTAACAGAACTTCAAGGAATGTCGGAAGAAGTAACTTTAAAGCTGCAAAAACATGACCCGAAAAACATAACTTGGTCCAGGCTTGATGATCTTCTAATCAGAGAAGATGTGATCATAGATATATTTATTTATTCATACACTTGTTATGGTTCATGTAGCCTAATTAGGAGTTGGACCAGTAAAATAACTAACTAAAATATATTTTTACAAAAAAATATGAAATGTTTTCACTTGCAACTTTTTTTTAAGGCGGCCCAGATTGAACCTCCGAGCGGGCAGGTTTTGGCCCGCAGGCCATATGTTTGACATGCCTGGTGTTTAATGAACGCTGTTGATGTTGTCAATATTAGAAAATTCACCGTAATTCATTTTAAACCTCAGTGACAGCCGACTTCATCGTTATAAATGACCAGCAGAGGATCATCATTTACCGCAGTCATGCAAACGTGCAAAAAAAAAAAAAACGTGGAAATAATGATGTGATATTGACTGTGAAATCTATTTTGTTTCTTCCCTGAGTTTGTCCCATGTTTCAGGCCTATTGACCATCTGGACCAGCAGGCCCCGTGGCCTCAGTGTGGACTACGCTGTGTCTCTGAGAGTGAACTATTACTATGCTTTTCCACAGACAGCTTCTCCATAGGCTGTTACCACAGAGGTAATGACCTTTTCAAGAGAGCTCTCAAAGAGCAAGTGCTTTGGATTGTTTTTTTTTTTCACTCACTCTCACAAAGTCACTGCTGATAAACTGGTGGACGACTGAGGGAAATGCATTGGGTTCATACGTCTTTCACCAGTCATGATAATCTCAAAATCCATATTCAAGAATCCCTTCAACCTGGGAGACAGACAGAGGTTCAGGGTCAAGACCTGAGCCATTTGACCTTTATTACTTCTCTCCCTCTTTTAGTCACTCAATCTATATATTCTTTTTTTTCTCCTCTGTCTTCTGTATCTTCTACTCTAACTCCAACTACCTCCATGTCCTCCCTCACTACCTCCATCCATCAATCTCCTCTTTCTCTCCTAACTGGTAGCTCCATCTCTAGGATCAGTCTTCTACCAATGTGTCCACTGTCCCTCCTCTGAACATGTCCAAACCATATCAATCTGGCTTCTCGAGCTTTTTCTCCAAACCCTAGATAGATAGATAGATAGATAGATAGATAGATAGATTTTCACTTTAGATATGGGCTGAACACCTTTGGAAAAGTAGGAATAGAAACCAAAGTGACAAAGTGCCTGATTAAAAAATATCCAAGGGGAATTAATTTTAGTTTTTTGGGTCAGCAGAATAACTTACTGCATTGTGGCAAACATCCGAAGTGTCCTAAAAATTCCGACACTCTCCCTCATATCTGAGTTTACTGGAACTGACACACCTCACATTTTATTAACACCTCAAGGAGCTATGGTAATTATTATTGCCTTATTTTGCAGTTTCTGGTACTTTACCTTAAGTTTTCACCAGAATCGCATTTCTTTCCTACATAGGTATCAGATATTTCTCAAGGATCTCTTTTCCACCAAATAATCTCAACAAGCAGATAAACTAAAAGTAAAAAACTAGTTTTTCAAAGCACAAACTGGGGAGATTTGCTCTGTTTTGTTCCCCATCTGAACATTGCAACATGCCGCTGACTGTAACATGACTTTTGGATTAAAATGTTCCTAAGAGGCATCATCCTCCATCAGCCTACAGTTCACTCTGATCACACTGCATGTGCTATGACAAGGTTAACATTTAATGTATTCACCGTGACTTTTTTTTTGTTAAATTTGTGTTAAATATGTTACAACAACAGCCTGAAAGTCAAGACTAATTATAGAGGTGTGTGGGAAAGTGTAAGTAAAGATACAGAAGAAACCACTGTGGAGACGACTTCATTGCATCAAATGTACAATAAACAAATCAACAAATAAATATAACCAGACTCTGGCTTTTCTCAACAATACGACTCAGGTATGTGTGAAAACAGTCATTATTTTTTCGCATCTGTTTTTTCTTTCATTACGTCACGTCTGACACCGCTGTTCTCTCAGTTGTATGTTCATGGTAGTGGGTAGTGTATAATATAATTATATAATAATTATTATTATTGGATGTTATTATTGGATGTTTAGAATGTATCTATTTTCCACTATAATGTAATATATATATATATATATATATATATATATATACTCACACCTGAGTTGAGGTAACAGGTATATACTGTGTATATTTAATACTTTTTTATGCATTTAACATTAATTAACTTGATCAAAGTCAAACAACTCCATTTAACAATAAGAATTGCAATTTTAATTTTCTTAATGAACTATATAAACACTGCTTTGCCATTTTTTATCTCTCCGCTATTGATAATATTAATATTTTGTTTATATTTTGACATTTAATAAAAATTTTATAATATAAATTATTATTTATATACATTAGTCTTGTAGTAAAGTGGCGCTGAAACACTGTGTTCCGTGTTGGACAAAGAAAACACTGTCAGACAGAGCAGGTTCTCCTCCTTCCTCGGGATCCTGCAACGCCTCCTTCCTGACCTGTCACCTCGACTCAGGTGTGTGTCATCAAACTGCAGCAACGCTTTATCATTTTCCAAACAATTGCCTGAGAACATGTGGCGTTGAGCTCTAACAGGCAGCTTCAGCGACCATGAAGAGACCTACAGACCCCAGAATCACACTTGGCTCACACTGTGAAACCGCAGCCACGGAGTCATCATTAGGCCCCGAGGCATCATTATCCTGCTCCCCGACATCATTTACTCTCCTCACACTGAAACACCTGACCCGCGCAGAAACATATGCATCAAGTTCTGGATTCCGGTCTAGGAAACAAGCCTTTCGCCAGGCTGTCTGCGTGCTACGGTGCTACGGAGCTTGAAAGCGAGAGCGTATTTCTTGGCCCAGCGGAGATATGCTGATAAGAAGTGATTTCGTCGGAGCGGACTGTAAAAAATCAGCTGTGACAGTTTGGACTTGCCTGCCAAGTAGCCATGTCCTGTCTGCCTGTGTGCTGCACTCCTGTGGCCCCGGCTGTCAGCTGCACTCAGTCACTGTACCCGAGAAACAGGAAAAAAAAAAACACACCTTAGCCTCAGTCATTGTTGAGCATCGTCTTCTCCATCTCTACCCTGGTTAAAGTTTTATCATTTCCACACAACTGCATTAGTTTAATAGAAATAAAATATTTTCAGGGTTTTATTTTAGTTGTTTGACTCTGTCATGTTGACAAAAGGAAGCAGAAAAAAAAACAGCCAAACACCAGGACACTGGATCATTAGTCAGTGGGTGCGCTCTAGAGCATGGTCTCCAGCCGCTAGGTCAGACCTGGGCAAACTAAGGCCCAGAGGCCAAATGTGGCCCATTTGGTGTTTTAATCCGGCCCACCAGACTCATCCAAATTATATTTTTAATTTATATTATCATTATTCTTCTACCTTTATCCTGCAAAGCCAGCATTTCCCCAATAGATAGTCTAAAGAGGCTTAAAGTATTTTGCCTTTATTCAATACTTTACTCATTATTTTTCTCATCTCATGGAAATACTCAATCTTTCAGATCCTGACCTGGACGTGACTAAAATTTGAGTACCAGCTGTGGGCCAGAAACAGTACATCAGTTAAATGATACAGGGCAGCACAGAAAAAAAAGGTATTTCTAATTTTTCAATTTCATTTATTATGTAATTCTAAACAATCTTTTATTTTGAAAAAAAAAACAAAAAAATTTTTTATTCCCATTTAATCTGCTTAACAAAAAACAAAAGTGTTTGGAAAGTTTCTTTGCACAGGACCAAAGGAACCAGTATGGAAATCAAAGAATCGTTGTATTTATTATATTTACAAAATACAATTTTTTTACACCTGTTGTGTCATTTTATTTTGTGGTATTTACCTAAAATCCCATAAGTAAGAAAAAGCATGGGGATCACTGACCTCGTGGCCCTTGACGTTGTCACAGCTAGTAGAGAAGCCACCAAGAGCTGACAGCTCCACACCCAGAGGAGTTGTAAAAACCACTTCGTCAGCTGAACAGTGACGTCACAACAGTCGGTTGCGGCCGAGAAGCAGAAGAGCAGCTTTGTTTTAGCTTTCGTTGACCTGATGGAGATACAAGATTAAAAAAAAAGAGGAACAGAAGATACAGTGTTCCCACACTAAATGGAAACATTGTCACAGATCATCACATGAAAAAGGCAATCATGAGGACGGTCACCTGTTGCTTTAAAAGACTCAAAGTTTGCGGTTTTGTGGCTGAACTTGATTTTATCAGGTTTTTAACTTGATGGAAAAACGCCTTTCCACTGACCATCCACCTGACGTAGCTGAGTAAATACAACAGTAGTGACATAAACTTTTAAAACTCAAAAAATGTATTTTTCAATATCAACGTTAACTTCTCAGAACCCTGTGTGCAATTCCCGTTAATTTGGCAAAACCCAGACATTGTGTTTTCAGATTTTTATTTTGGCGGAAAAAATAATCGATTTTACCGATATAACAAATTAAACTAAGGCTCGGGTGCCGGACGCAGCCCATTGATCTTTTTAATGTGGTCCACCGGCCTAGACCAAATTAATTAATTTTCTTTTATTATCATTATACTTTTGCCTTTTCTGTGCAATGCCTGCAATTTCCCCCATAGATGAGAAGGCTTTTAGAAAATTTTACATTTGAGATTTTGTTCACAACTTCTACATACCATTTATTTTAGTTCAAACCAATGATCTATCTTTCTGCTTGCGACTCGGACCCTGTGTCCAATTTTAGGACCAATTGTGGCCCACATGCCAAAATAGTTATAAAAGGACATTCCTTTATGTGAAAGATTTCCCACGCAGCGCCATCATAAACACCGTTTATTTGGCCTCTGCATTTAGCCCATCATCAAAGTGAGCAGTGGGCAGCTAATGAGCGCCCAGGGAGCAGTGTGTAGGGACGATACCATTTTCAAGGCATCTCAGTGGTAACTCAACGGTAGTAGGATTCAAACCGGGGACCTTGCAGACTCAAGTCCGCTTTCTTAACCACTGAGCCACTGCCCAACCAAGTCACTCTGACATCGTGAGTAATTATAGTGAAGCGGGGCAGTTGGTGGCCTAGTGGTTAAGGTAGCAGACTTTGGTCTGCAAGGCCTCTGGTTCGAATCCCTCTACTGCCGTTACTACCATCCACCATGGCACCATCCCCACCCTCTGCTCCTTTGGCGCTCAAAGCTGCCCACTGTTCACTTTGGTGATGGGTTAAATACAGAGGTCACGTGTTGTTGTGTGCAGTGGTGTGAATCACAATATCACAATGACAAGGAGTTTGCTTTCCTTCCTTACTTCCTTAAACAGCTTGACGACCACGACTGCCACCCAAATCACATTGCTCATTCCCGTGTGTGGTCACCGCACTAGTAGTTGTGCAGGTTGGGAAGGTGCTATGTTCAGAGAACCTCAGTGGTCAGCGGTTTAGGAAGCAGACTTGGCTCCGCAAGGCTCCAGGTTCAAATCCACCAGCTCTCAGGTTACCTCTCGGCATAACATCATGTCCCAACCCACATACCTACCATTGTGAGCCGTCCATCACATCGCGATGCAGTGTGATCGAGATGAGCAGTTGAGGAGACTGCTGAGACCTGCTGGTAATGAATAAGCAGATGAAAATAATGAACTGTTGACAAGATGAAAGAAATAAGAGATCAAATACTGTCCATGCTATGAGTCACCACAGGACACTACAGACAGTGTTCTTAACATTTACACTGTCTGGTCCAGCTGAATACTTTCACTGTTCCAGTACTGAGATGACAAAGGTTTGGAGATGTCATGCTTGTTCCTCAACACAAACGTCCTGTTCATGAGAAACATCTTGTGAATTGGCGATAACTCACGAGACTGACCGTGCTTTCTTTTAAAGAAACAATACCTCATGTCTATTCAGAAACAAATATTATGAAGGGTCTGATTTAGTGACGTCAAACTAGAAACATGAACTGAAGTTTTTTTATATGAACGCCAGTTATTCATACAGTCAGCTGGTCAAAGGTTTTGAAAGTACAGTGGTGCCTCAGCTTTTGAACTTAATCCGTTCCAGGTTGGTGGTCGGGGTCTGATTTAATCGAGGTCTGAATTAATTTTCCACATAAGAAATAATTCAATAAAAAGCCGTGCTAGTCGTAGGTCTGTTCGTGTTTCTTAAATTCTGAACAAGAAATAACGCACGCGGTTTGGCTTGACTCGCCGAGCGTGGTTGCCCGGAATGTCCTCTCGGCTTGACTCTGCTTGACGTGGGCCGTTCGAAAGCTGAAATTGGGTTGAAAGTGGAGGCAAATTTATCTCGAAAATTTTGGTCAAGGGTCAAGTTGGTTGAGGGCTGAGGTGACTCTAGTATCTGTCAAATCAATGAATATCTTATACTTTCAGGTCAAATTCCCACAAACAAGAAATATTCTGGGTTCATGTACAAATATAGGTTTCACCAGTTTCCTGAGAAGGACAATGGACATTGGTTTGTGGTCAAGTGCATTTACAAGGTTAAAAGGTAAGAACAGGTATGGGCCAAACTAAGGCCCGGGGGCCAGAAGCAGCCCATTCAAGCTTGCAATCCAAACCACCAAACTTGTACAAATGATATAATTAGTTTGTTTTATGCTCCTCCTGCCTTCCCCGCTGCAATTCACAAGATTGAAGATGGTATTGAAAAAGGCTTAAGGCATTATTTACCCCTAACCCCAACAATTGTGGCAACAATACGCAATTTGTGCAATTTGGTGTATTTTTCCATGATTTTTCAGTTATTATACTGGACCGGAGCAGGATTTTGTTCGACGAGTCCTGTAGGAACATGCAGTGTGAGCATCTGAGCATCAGAATGTGCAATGTGGCAACACAGATCCTGAAATGTCAACTGATAACCCCTGCGATTCGCTCCTACAGTATGTCCATCGATGGATTCCGCGATAAAAAAAAACGTCACAAGGTGTACGACCGGCTTTACATGTACAGTAAGAACTTATTCCTTCATATTCTAAGACACAATAACTAATAATAATAATTTGGTTTCGTTATAAAACAAAACTGTGTAAAATGCTGTCTGACAGTGATCTGACGTAGTGAAACTAGCTTTATAATGACTGTGACTGCGGTGAAAATAAATTTGCTGAAGAGGACAAACACTCCTTGCATTGACAAGACAGATTTGTCAAAATGCAGGTGAGATAAAACCAGAAAAAACAGCTCACAGTTACTTATATATTGTTATTTCTGTGCAGATGATGATATCGACAGAGGAAAAAAAGAGCATCAATCACCCGCTATCAGAATCCTCCACTTCACTTCACAAGCTGTGTGACTTCACAGCCGGTGAACAGGATGACATTCAGAAATGTCACTAATGTAATGCTGTTTCCCACTGATAGAGTGGATGTAAGAACAGGCTCCGAGCCTCTAAACAGATGTTTACTGTCTTTAACAAGCTGCTGGTGACTTGTACCCAGATTCTATTTTGTGTCAAAATGCAAAAAATATTTATTATCTTCTGCAGCGGGTGGTTGTCTTAGGAAAAACACCTTTTCTCTTTTGTGCAAATGCACTGGAAAATCCAGCATCGCAGGTGCCCATGTGACCAGGGAGCGCCGTGGCGGTGAGTGTAAAAACGACAACCCAGAGCCAAGCAGCGCCGCACCTTACCAAGCAGCAGCTGTCACAGTGGATCAGCATCTGGGCCGCCACACTCCAGGAGCCGCTTCCTAAGAGCCCTCCGCTGTTCTGTTGTCCTCTCTGCTTATTCTTACAAATGAAAGGTCAGCTGCATCTCAGGACCACCAGACTCCTGTCCGTTCGCATCAGCTCAGCTTGGCCGATGGAGGGGCACGAATAAATCTACCTGCAAAAACAAGTTTCACTTCAGAGATGCTTAAGACTTTCTCATCTTTTGGTGCATAGAAAATAAAACTGTCCTCACTTTTATTTTTCTGAGCTCCCACCAACACTTGACCGCATTTATCTGACCCAGAATCTACAGTCAGGCCACTGACAAAACACAGTAAATAAAAAAAAACAATCTTGCATATTTTTGACAGACAAAAGGAACAAAAGAACAAAACAGACATTGACCAGGGTTCAAACCTGCACATTATTAGCTGTAAGGCAAATCCATTAACCACTGTGACATTGTGCACCACTTTTTTTTACCAACAAACCCTATAAAATACTCTTTTGAGAAGAGTATTGTCTCATTCTCGTGGTATTACGTGGAGCTTCACAGTGGAATCACCCTTTAAAGGAGAAACAAAGCCTTCCCACAACAAACCCGTCGCCACATGAAGGGTTTGATCACAGAGCTTTGCACCTGGCTCGTGTCAGAGCAGCTTTGATCTGTTTCCCTGCTTTGTCACCATTAAACAGCTTCCTGCTTCCTTTGAGAGGAAATTGATTAGTGATTAAATAAAGGAAGAGAAGGAGATTTGTCTTTGTGTGGGTGACAACCGACGGCACAAAAAGAGTCACAGGCCTGAGGTGATCACATGCAGATGGACTTTAGGTGTTTAAAAGTAAAAATAGCCAAACTGTTGTTTGTTGACTTTTGTGTGTGTTTTCTATAGCAGCTTTTATTCAGTAAACAGAGAAGTACTGGTTTATTTTTCATAAAAAGTCAATGTGTTACTTCAGACTCCAGACATGGGCAAAAACTAAGGCCCGGGGGCTTTGATGCAGCCCATTCAGCTTTGCATCTAAAAGCCTTTTAGCGTTTCTTGCCTTTATGATTAGCAATCTTAATGCTCAATCTATATGCTCTATCTGGATACATATATAAGATGTATGTTTCTTCCCTTTTTTGTGGTGTTGACTGCAGCAGAAATGGAAAAAAAAATTAACTCATTGGGCACAATCCTAAAGTTTGATACATTGACCGTGTCAGGAGCAGATAGATGGGGAATTTCTGTGACCTAAAATAATGCAATAAAGGCCAAAATGCTAAGTGCTTTTAGGCTTTTTTTGCAATTTCTATTAGGAAGGGGTAGGAATTGCAGAAAAAAAAGAAAATGTATAATGATAATACAAAATATAAGTAAAGTATAATTAGGAAAAGTAGCTTCCTACTATGCTACTCAGGTGTTCTTACCTAGCATGACCCAGATAACGTCCAGTGGGCTCACCACGCACAGGAAGGTTCACACGATGGTGCAGTGTGATTTGGGTGGCAGTCGTGGACTGCTCCCCCTGCAACATGGATGAAGATCAATGAATGAATGAATTAGAAAAAGTTTGGCAGGGGTGTATTAAAATGTCAAACAGGCCCCATTCGGCCCTCAAACCTTAGTTTGCTCAGGTTTGGTCTGCAAAGGCATTTCCAATTAAGTACCGTATTTTCACAACCGTAAGGGCACTGTACTAACTGAGGTGTCTCAGTTTTGTCTGCCATTACTATATTTAACACATACATCAAGCAGGTTTTAAATAAAATCCACGCCCACACTTCACCCTTTAAAGTTCTCATGGTGTCCTACGTCCGCCTTACAACAACAACAACACACACAAGCATACAAGTGTGCGGGATTTCAAAAAAGAGCGAGAGCAACACAATGCCCACACTTCCCCCTTTAACGTTCTCATGGTGTCCTCTACTATGTCCGCCTTTTTGCACATTTTGAAGAAAAACTAAGACTTTTATGTGCGCCTTATACGGTAGTTGTTTTAAAATTTCCTGGTTTATGAGATGAACTACAGCAGTGAAGTCAGTGACTCAGAGTCTCTACATGGAGAGTTGTCAGTGACAGACACATACTGTATTAACACAAAGCACTTCAGTCTATAGAAAGTCAACCTGGCCTCTCTGTTAATCTACAGCTGCCCCAGATTCTCAATGGAAATGTTAACAATGACCACTGGGTTAATGCCTTTACAGTAAGTGAACTAAAAGACCATTCAGACACATTTCATATGATTAATGTCATGGTGGCCCAGTCTGGACTAAGCCCTTTGTGGATGATTGTAATTACTATGAGTTAGAATGAAGCGCTGTCATAGTTTCATTAACTTATTGATTTGGTAAAAACAGCCAAGTAATGAGTTGTGACACAGTGTGAGCGCGTCTACAGCTACAGCTGCAAGTTACTGTATATGTTTGTGTTGGTTAGATATGAGCGGTAAAACGGAACAAAGAAAACTCTCTTTAGATGAGATCTACAAGGAACCTTGGAAATAAAACTGACACCGATTGTATTTTTACAACTTCTACTCATTTTAAAGCTTAGTTTGTTTGATGCCTGAATTTTACCTTTTTCATTGAAACCTGGTATAATTTGAAAACTTTGCAACGGATAGTAATTTAGCTTCATCTGATTTTAAAAAGGTTCATATCAAACCGTAAAGGGATGTTGTGAATAGATCAATAATCTATCAATAATAATCTACAAAAAAGATAAAAAAAATATTGCAAAAATTGGGCACTGGGGCCTGGACAGGAGCAGATAGATGGATCATGCGTCATGCATTTGGGGCAGTGGCTTAGTGGTTAAAAAACTGGACTGGGGGCTGCAGGGTTCCAGGGTCAAATCCACCAACTGTTAGGTCACCTCTGAGGTCCACTAAGCATGGCATTGTCCCCGCTCACTGGCCACTGTTCACATTGGTGATGGGACAAATACAGATCAAAAAATGTTGAAATGCTTTTAGCACTCTCTACTATCACTGTGATAAAATGAATATAGGTGAATATAGGCACATGTATTTAGAGTCTTCCAATCTAGGTAGATCACTTGAGTGTGGTCATTTAAAGGTATCTCACAAGACAAAAAAGCGTGGGGACCCCCGAATCTACGCCATCTACAGAGGAAACGTGGACATTGACATTTTTATTCTGTCTCTCTGTCCCATTCTTGTTATTGCTGGTGAATGGGCCTATGCCAGGACTAGGACGACCAGGACTAGGACAACCGGGGCTATGAGGACCAGGATCAAAACCCATATCACTACTGACATCAACAGCCATTTTGATACTTTGATTTCCTACTGGAAGAACTTCAACTGTGTTTGTTGGATATATGTATTGTATATATGTCAAATTGTTCATTGTCATTGAACCTCTGTACTTGTTTGTAACATTCATTGCACTGTTTGTCCGTCCAGGGAGTGGATCCCTTTCCTGTGGTTCTCCCTAAGGTTTTTACCAGTTTTCTCTTCCCTGTTAAAACGTTTTTTACCCCTCGGTAGTTTTTCCTTACCCTGGCTGAGGGTCTGAGGACAGAGGATGTTACCAACCTTGTAAAACCCTATGTGACAAATCTGATCTGTAAATGTGGGCTATATAGATACAATTTGATTGATTGATTGATTGCATTGAAGAGGCATTTTTTTAAGTTTAGAATTCAGGCATTTTTTTTTCCAGATTGGATTTATAGGCAATGACAATAGAAGCATGTAGCAGAAATGTCCCTGACTACCTCTGATCGAGTCTTGTTCTCTTCTTCTCTGAACAGAAACCATCATTCATCCGTCTCCTTGATTGTGCCTCAGTCCAATAAGGTCTCCCGCTAACATTCATAACACAGAAGTTAAAGTATTTAAAGTGCTAACAGCCTGTCGCGCTGCTGCTGCTGCTGCAGCGACAGAGGTGCGAGCGCGTCATTGCTGCTAATCTCAGCCCCACAGTCACAGCCTATCACAGCAGCCACAGATGGCGTGGACCGTTTTAGCCTGACTCCCTGACTCCAACATCACCCCTTCCCTTCCCCCCATCTTCGTGCAAAAACTGATCACATTCAGTGACAGTGCCACGGGGGATCACCTGACTGATGTCGCCTTTCACTACAGCTCCCGTCACACATTTTTCTGTCAATGAAGCTGTCTCTGCTTGACTGACGTGAAGCATGTGTTCCATCTGTGTCCTTTTCAAACCT
This sequence comes from Paraplagusia blochii, assembly GCA_016785265.1. Lineage (NCBI taxonomy): Eukaryota > Metazoa > Chordata > Actinopteri > Pleuronectiformes > Cynoglossidae > Paraplagusia > Paraplagusia blochii. The sequence goes on along the minus strand of JAFBJS010001114.1, from coordinate 318,527 downwards.
GCTCAAGTCAAAGGGAATCTGTCAAAAAATTTCAGTCAGGCTGCAAATCACCGCGGAGCTCAAATTTGGATTGGTCGAAGACCTTTATTGTTATTGTACGAACGCAACGAAATTGCTTAGTTACAGTCTGGCTGGGAGGGAAGAGAGGAGAAGACAAGAGGAGAGAGGAGGATAAAAAAAAAAACATGACACCATATTATGCTCATATTAGGAGAATGGCTGATTATTAGTCTTTGTATAACAATAAAGGACTTGCAGCATAAGTATTACTGGAATTAACAACATCATCCTTCATACCTTTAGCAATAGGTAGAAGACACGGGACAGATCTGGAGGTGGAGGAGTTAAAGATACTGAGATTCTATTTTGGAGAGACAAGGATGGACAGGATCAGGAATGAGGTGATTGGAGGGACAACACAGACAGGAAGGTTTCGAGAAAAAGATGGTTTTGGACATGTTAAGAGGAAGGACAGTGGTTATATTGGTAGAAGAATAATCCTAGAGATGGAGCTACCGGGTAGGAGACAAAGAGGAGATTGATGGATGCAGTGAGGGAGGACATGGACATAGTTGGAGTAGAAGAGGACAGGGTGAGAATGAATTGTTGACTTGAAAAAAGGGACAAGCAGAAAGGAAAAGTAGGAGAAAAGTCAACCCGATACGTCATACTGGTAAGATTGTTATCAGTTTTTCCTTAAATAACAAAAACGTCTGTTTACCCAATGTTTGGGTTTTAATAATTTACTGAAATTCCACATAAGGTCTCTCTAGGTTTCATAAATGTTAGTTTGGCAAAAATGAATAAAAGAAAATGCAATATTTCTGTAAATGTATTAATTAATCAAACAAAATTAACATGCCCTGTCCAGCCCTGGTTGAAGAATATTTATATATTTGGTTTTTTGGTTTCAAAGGCCTCGTCAAGAGTCTCCGCTGATGTCACACGGCAGAAGCATAGGGGCCGTGGTGGCACAAAATGGATCAAACTGCCGAGAAATGGTCTGACGCAGTGGTCGCCTCCTTTAATCTTTGATAGCACCACACAGGAGTGGCTTTGGAGGAAAGACTTGAAGGAAAGGCACTTTTCTTCTCCGCGGTATAAGCATGTTAAGATTAATTCACCCTGACAGCGAAGTGACAGCAGTCACCGCCGGGGCCCCGAGGGAGCGGTCATATAGGGTTCTGTGAATTTCACGAGGGACACACTGTACATACATATACAATGCATTTCTACACGTCTCCGAGGAGCTGATGGATTTGACAAGGGCTCGGGAAAGTGCGTGACAGGCTGTCGAAATTACACAGCATACTTTTCAGCGGTCAGTTGCTTATGGCTGAAAGGTCCTGCCATTACAGGTGACATTTAGAAAAATGTTGTTTTATAATGAAAACGCAATAACAGGATGTGTCAGCGCGCAGACTTGTGATGTGATGGAGTGTCTTTAAATGGCACAATGTAGGTAAAAGAAAGTTTCTGGGAAATAAAAACAATTCTGTTTTTTTTCTCCCCTCCCTCCGTCTGTCCTTTGATTTTAAATGGCCTTCAATTCATTCCTCTCTTATCAAGCCTTTTCCATCTCCTGTGTCCATAGTGTCCCACTGCTTGCTTTCAGTCTGCATTTTGGTGACAGCAATGTCAAAACATATCAGCTGCATTCAGGTCAGGACAGGTTTCAGAGCCACCAGGCTCCACCACCTGGTGAATCCAAATGAAAACAACAATCTCTCAGGGGTAACAGGCAACAACAAAGAACACAACGATATTCAAGCCAGACTTTACAAACACAAAATAAGGTTTACTCAAAGAATTTGTTAAGTTTCACAGCCGTAACAACGTTCCCACCTTTGGTATATGTGCAATTTAATGTGTGTGTGTCTGCCGTGTTGTTTCTAAGATCTAGACCAGGCAGGGGCAAACTAAGGCCTGGGGGCCACATGTGGCCCATTGAACTTTTTATTATGGCCCGCCGACCTTGTCCAAATTAATTTTTAGGGTATTAGAAATGCAGGTTTTTTAGTTTAGGTGTTTATACATGACTTTCAAATGCCATTTATCTAGCTAAATTTTCAATTTTTCTGCTTTGGACTAAGCCCCCATGCCCAATTTTGGGACTAATTGTGTCCCCCAAGTCAAAAAGTTTGCCCACGCCTGATCTAGACTGCTGTAGAAGTGTTTTTTTTTTACAGGTGGTACAAATTTCTTTTACTAAATCACTGCAGTCAGTTTCTGTGCCTTTACTTATCAAGCTAATAAGCACATCCATTTCTGTTAGTTCTGCTCACCTGGTTCAGTAAATCGTTCTTAGACTTTGATGAAGCTTTGAAAACCAAACCATCTCTCTTATTTACTTTTAATTAATTTAGTGCCTTGGTAAATTAGCAGCTCAGCATAGATCTTATTTTGGACGATTCAAGTAGTTTCATGAATATAAAGTAAACTTTGGAAGCAGCCACAGGTTGGAGTGATAGTCTGGGTCCAGACTGGTTTCCAAATCTATTTTTTCTGGGTGCTCAGATATGAATTCAGAAGACATTATTTATAAATCATTAACCAGTTGTTGAACATCAATAAGGATATGGTATTGTTCACCAAGGGATCTCTGAACAATTAGTATTACTCAACTTTTAAACAACAAGATACAGTACTCGCACCAGCAAAAATGTCCGTAAACCTCTACAAAACATGATGCTGAATGACAAAAAAAAATCCCTTGTCTTGGGGAAACAACGCCATATAGGGTTCAAGGGTTTGTCTCACCCAATAACACACCAGATTGGATATTATATGAATGAAATTGGTGTGAAATGTGCCTAACACTTGGACTCCCTGGTGAACAGGATGTATGGCTTAGAGACACAATCAATGCAGGAGGCAGAGCTGAAGGAGTTAAAGATGCTGAGATTTTCTATAGGAGAGACAAGGATGGACAGGATCAGGAATGAGGTGATTAGAGGGACAACACAGACAGGAAGGTTTGGAGAAAAAGCTAGAGAAGACAGATTGAGATGGTTTGGACATGTCCAGAGGAGGGACAGTGAATACAATGGTAGAAGAATGATCCTAGAGATGAAGACACGGGACAGATCTGGAGGTGGAGGAGTTAAAGATACTGAGATTCTATTTTGGAGAGACAAGGATGGACAGGACCAGGAATGAGGTGATTAGAGGGACAACACAGACAGGAAGGTTTGAAGAAAAAGCTAGAGAAGACAGATTGAGATGGTTTGGACGTGTCCAGTGGAGGGACAGTGGATACATTGGTAGAAGAATGATCCTAGAGATGGAGCTACCAGGTAGGAGACAAAGAGGAGATTGATGGATGCAGTGAGAGAGGACATGGAGGTAGTTAGAGTTATAGTAGAAGATGGAGAGGACAGGGAGAGATGGAGAACAATGTTTCGCTGGCAACACCTAACAAGCCAAAGAAAGTAGGCTACAAAGAACTGGTGTAGTTCCCTCAAATGACATTTTTTTTTAATAATACAATAGTAATAATACATTTTATTTATCATGCACTAATGTGGGCAACAACAGCTTTGAGGACATGAGACCAATCTGACACTGATGATAATGGATGGAAAGATCCATAGTCACCAAGAATGAAGTGTGTAGAGATGTCGATGCTTGGGTTCTTTAGAGAGGATTCGTAAATGACTGTGGGCATCATACTGTGAAACATGTAGAGAGTGACACATGACATGGGTTGGACGCTTGTCACTCTGTATTAGCTTTAAGATACAGATGAAGACAGTGGACAGTTGGCACAGATTTCAAACAGAGGAGCTTAAGGATGGTTTTGTTTGGGGGAAAA